>JAKOOJ010000036.1:3667315-3764815 GCA_022577455.1 Arizona elegans
TTCTTTCCTTTCCTTTCCTTTCCTTTCCTTTCCTTTCCTTTCCTTTCCTTTCTCTTTCCTTCCTTCCTTCCTTCCTTCCTTCCTTCCTTCCTTCCTTCTTTGCTCCCTCCCTCCCTCCTTTCCTTCCCACCCTTTCTCCCTTCTTCCTCCTTTCTCTCCCTCCCTCTCTACTTTCCTTCCTCTTTTTCCTTCTTCCCTCTCTACTTTCCTCCCTCTTTTTTCTTCCTCTCTCCCTCCCTCCCTCTCTCCCTTTTTCCTCCCTCCCTCCCTTCCACTCTCCCTTCTTTCCTTCCTTCCCTCTATTCCTTCCTTCCTCTGTCATTTCCATCTCCTCCCTCCTTTCCTTCCTCTCTTTTTCTCTTCCTTTTTTCTTCCTCCCTCCCTCCCTTGTTTTCCCCTGCTGCTTGCTTCTCCTTCCTGCCTGTTTTTGCCTTCCCAGGTGCTGGGCACAGGAATCCTGGTGCTGGGCATCTTGGCCATTATCGATGCCCGGAATAAACGCATCCCGCCCGGATTGGACCCGTTGGCCGTGGGACTCCTGGTCTTCAGCCTCAGCGTGGCAATGGGTGCCAACTGCAGCTGCGCCATCAACCCGGCTCGGGATCTGGGGCCACGGCTATTCACCTACGTCGCCGGATGGGGTCCCCAGGTGTTCAGGTGGGTGTCGACCTCCCCATTCCCATTCAGGAGGCCAAGCCAGGTGTGCTAATCCCCAAATGCAGAAACTGTTAACTAGCGCCTGCTAAATTTTACAATTTAATTCTAAATTTTCGTTCTGCAGAAAATCTACCCCTCTCGCCAAAATAGCCCGAAGCTCAAAATTCAGTAATTATACACCTTCCTTTTCCCCCTCTCTATATTCTATACAGGTAGTCCTGGATTTACGACCACAAATGGAGCCCCCAATTTCTGTGGTTCAGCGAGACAGCTATTTTACGACCTTTCTTGCCGCAGTCGCGAAGCGGATTCCCAGCGTTAACTTAGTACCACGGTTGGTCAGCCAATCCGGAGTCCCCTCATGGATTTGACTGGTCAGAAGGTCGCAAAAAAATGGGATCACGTGACCCCAGGATGCTGCGCCCGTCATAAATACGAGTCGGTTGCAGAGCGTCTGAATTTTGATCAGAGTATCCCGGGTGTTATGTGATCCCCTTTTGTGACGTCCACGGGGAAGCCGGGTGGTACGAACTTAAGAATTGAAGCGATTTGCTTAAAAACCATGGCAAAAAAGGTCGTAAAGAAACGGGCACATTTCATCATATGTGGTGGACTTCATCTGTTCAAGATTATTTGTCACTCAATCTGTCTAACTTTTCCCTTCCTCTCTTCTTTTTGCTCTTCCAGTGCCGGACACTGTTGGTGGTGGGTTCCCATTGCCGCCCCCATGTTGGGAGCCACGATTGGGACGGCGGTCTATCAATTTGGAGTCGAATTTCACCACCCAGCAGATCCGAAAGAGACGGAAAACTCGAATCTGGAAAAACTGGAGCTGGGACGCGAGAAAGAGATGGATTTACCCGTTTACGTCGTGAACGCCTACGCCGAATCGTGGACGGGTGCTGGCATGGAGTCCCGCTCGTCCGGCGAACCCCCCAAATGAAACCTCCGACCAAGATGCCTAAGAGAGGCGTCTTCCTCCTTCGTTCCCCTTTGGATGTATTGGGTGGGAGGACGTCTTCCTAAATTTGGGAATTTGTATTCGTCAAGACTTGGAAAGAGAGATTTGGGTGTCTGTGACGGTGGCTGAAACGGACACTAGGTATCCGAGAAAAGACCCACGAATAAAGACCGTGTTTCCGTTGCGTGTCTTGGCCGGAGTTTGGCACAAGCAGGGCCTTTTCGGCGGTGGCCCCTTCACTGCGTACAAACCAGCAAGGATTACTTCTCTGGTCCCGTTTTTGAGGTGAAAAAGGGGCATCTGAGCCCCCCCCGAGTCCATTCCAAGTCTCCAATAAGCATCTCCAGACTCCGGCGGCCAACTGCTATGTCAGCGGTCACTTCCCGGGAAAAACGGCGGTGAGACAGGCACAATTGGGCAGGCTGTTTTCAGACTCTTCCTTTTCCGCGCTCGGATTTCGAGGATGGTTAAGACGTCGCCTCTTTTTCACGTCGTTGAGAGGAACTCCGGAGATCTGAGCTAAGGATCTTTGGGGCGGGGAGGGGGTGCCTCCGAAAGCGTGTGTGTGTGTGTGTCGGAAATAAATTATTTATTTTCACCTCGGCATGGCGACAAGTAGTCCTCGACTTACAACAGCTCGTTTAGTGACCATTCGAGGTTACAACGGCACTGAAAAAAGGGCCGTTTTTCACACTTACGACCGATGCAGCGTCCCCAGGGTTGCGTGGTCAAAATTCAGACGCTCGGCAACTGTCTTGTATTTATGACGGTCGTAGTGTCCCCGGGTTCGTGTGATCCCCCTTTTTGTGACCTTCCAACCAACCACGGCAATAGGGAAGCCCGATTCCACTTAACAACCGAGTTATTAACTTATCAGCGGCGGCGACTCGCTTAACAACGGTGGCAAGTTAGGTCGTAAAATAGGACAAAAACTCACTTCACAAATGTCTCATTTTAACCACAGAAATGTTGAGCTCGATTGTGGTCGTTAAGTCCAGAACTCTCTGTATTAACCCCTTAAGATGCAGACCTATTTGAGAAGGGAAGTCGAACGGGGAAACTGAGGAAGCCATGTTCACTCCCGGACTGAATCAATACATTTCGGAGCTCAAAGTTGAAAATTAATTGTGTAACTCACAAGGCACAAAAGTCGCATCCGTCAGCCTCCGGGAAGGAATTAAGGAAGAGAAATACGGGGTAACACGGACATTAAATGTAGGGTAGAGCTTGTAACCCTGATTGTCAGCTTCCTAGTTGGCTATTGCTGGCAGACAAATGCAGGCTTAGATTAATCTCGAACCGGTTGGGTAAAGCAATTTTCAGGAGCCAGAAATCTTAAGGGAAGCCTCCTCAGCCAGGAGCAGTCTATCACATATGTGGAATAAGTCCCTCCAGTTTTTTTTTGATTTCCTGAGCTTTCGGGATGCTTCTGATTGGCTCCCCAAGGATCCAAGCTGATGATTGGCTGAAACGAACCATCTTAAAATATATATATATATATGCAGAATTGAATACAGGTAAGTCCTCGACTTACGACCCACAACGGAGCCCCGGATTGATGCGGCTGAGCGAGGCCTTTGTTTAAGTAAGGCTTGCGTTCTTTTTTGTTGTTGTTGTTGTCGCTGCCACCGTCGTTAAACGAATCGCCTGCCCTGGCTACGTTGGTGACACGTTCGTTCAGGGAATTCGACTTCCCCGTTGAATTTTGCTCAGGTTGCAAAAGGGGGAAATCGCATGACCCCGGGGACCGTCATAAATACGAGTCGGTTTGGCCAAGCGTCTGAATTTGGATCATGTAAAGCGGGGACGGCCGTCACGGTCGTAAGCTTTTTTCCCCACAAATGCCGTCGTAAGTTCGAATCTTAAGAAAACCGGACAGCTCGTTTGGAAATCAGTGAAGCCCTAAAATAGAAGAATAGAATAGAATAGAATAGAATAGAATAGAATAGAATAGAATAGAATAGAATAGAATAGAAGAGAAGAGAAGAGAAGAGAAGAGAAGAGAAAGGAATAGAAGAGAAGAGTAGAGAAGAGAAAGGAAGAGAAAGGAAGAGAAGAGAAGAGAAGGGAAGGGAAAGGAAAGGAAAGGAAAGGAAAGGAAAGGAAAGGAATGGAATAGAAGAGAAGAGAAGAGAAGAGAAGAGAAGAGAAGAGAAGAGAAGAGAAGAGAAGAGAAAGGAATAGAAGAGAAGAGAAGAGAAGAGAAGAGAAGAGAAAGGAATAGAAGAGAAGAGAAGAGAAGAGAAGAGAAGAGAGAAGAGAAAGGAATAGAAAGGAATAGAAGAGAAGAGAAGAGAAGAGAAGAGAAGAGAAGAGAAGAGAAGAGAAGAGAAAGGAAGAGAAGAGAAGAAGAGAAGAGAAGGAATAGAAAGGAATAGAAGAGAAGAGAAGAGAAGAGAAGAGAAAGGAAGAGAAGAGAAGAGAAGGGAAGGGAAGGGAAGGGAAGGGAAGGGAAAGGAATGGAATAGAATAGAATAGAATAGAATAGAATAGAATAGAATAGAATAGAATAGAATAGAATAGAATAGAAAAAGAGAGTTGGAAGGGACCTTTGAGGTCATATAGTCCCACCCCCTGTTTAGGCCTACACCATGCCCCGGGAGGAAAAATGTTTGTGTGTTTGTGTCCCTGTTTGTATAGTTGTGTGTGTGTGGTCATGCACAGTGCCCACCAAAAACCATAAAACAACCTTTCAGTGTTGGACATTATCAAGAGTTGTGAGATTTTATTTTTGTTTTTAAAGGAGCTGGCTCACATCGCCAGGTTTCCTAAACGCAGCGTGGCATCGTGCCCCCCCCCAAATTTCATCCCGAGGCGGGCATGGGGCGTGCCCCATTCCTGCCACTAGAGGCTCCTAAATTGTGTGTGTGTGGGGGGGGGGGGGTGTTTGAGGGCTTGTGAGCAGAAGAAAAGGCCCTAGGAATGTGGACTAGCAACTCCGGGCAAGGCCCAACGTGTCTGGGTGCTGAGATCGAGACCTGCTCAGCGCTGAAAAGATTCCCAAAACAACGGCGAAGAAGATCTCCCCGTTGAAAAGCGAATGTTCCCGTTTTTGTTGGTTGGAGCAGCAAAATTGCAAAATGCGTCTCCAAAGCTAACAAGCCCCTTCACCTCTCTAGAGTCTTTTCTTTCTTTCTTTTTCTTTTCTTTCTTTCTTTCCTTTCTTTCTTTTTTTTTCTTTCTTCCTTCCCTCCCTCCCCTCTGTTTTCCTTCCTTCCTCCCTCTCTCCTTCCCTGCTTTTCCTTTTTCCTTTTTCTCTTTTTCTCCCTCCCTCCCCTCTATTTTCCTTCCTCCCTTTGCTGCTTTTCCTTTCTTTTCCTTTTCCTCTTTCTTTTCCTCCCGCCCTATTTTCCTTTCTCCCTCCCTCCCTCCTTCCCTTCCTTCTTTCTTTCTTCTTTCTTTCCTTTTTTCTTCCCTCCCTCCCTCCTCTATTTTCCTTCTTTCCTTCCTTCCTCCCTCTCTCCTTCCCTGCCTTTTTTCCTCTTTTTTCTTCCCTTCCTCTCCCCTCTATTTTCCTCCCTCCCTCCCTGCTTCTTTCTTTCTTTCTTTTTCTTTCCTTCTTTCTTTCTTTCTTTCCTTTCTTTCTTTCTCTTTCTTTCTTTCTTTTTTCTTTCTTTCTTTCCTTTCTTTCTTTCTCTCTTTCTTTCTCTCTCTCTCTTTCTTCCTCCCTCCCTTTATAGACATTTCCCCCTGATTTTATGTCTTTCAGATAGTCCTTACAAGAGTTCATTTAACGACCATTCAAAGTGACGACATCCCAGATAAAAAATGACGGAGGATCAATTTTCACACTTATGACGGTGGCAGCATCCCCATCGTCATGTGAATAACATTCAGAGAGCTGGCACATTGCTGACTCACATTTATGACGGTTGCAACGTCCCGGGGTCATGTGATCCCGTTTTGCAACCTCAGTCAAGCCGGATTCACTTAACAACCACGGTACTCACTTAATAACTGTGGCAAAAAAGGTCGTAAATCAGGGCCTTTCGCAAATGTCTCGCTTAGCGGCTTAAATTTTGGGCTCCACTGTCGTCCTAAGTAGCTCTTAAGAAAACATCTTCACCTCTTAAGGAGTTTTGGAGCGAAAATAATAAAAAAAAAAGAGCGAGAGAGAGATTGGCAAAGGTTTATTTTTCCAGAAGGAGAAAAAAAATGCAGTTTAAAGGGAAAAGTTTTGCCTCCAAGGACTCCAGGATTTTCGACCCGCGGCAAAGAATTATTTTACACTTCCCAAGCAAGAAACATTGTTGTGTCATGGATTTTCTTCTTTCTTTTTTTAAAAAAAAGGAGTTGTTTTTTTTTAAAGAAAGGTTCAGCCTCGTTTCGAAGACCGTTTCAAGCGCTTTATTTAAACTCGAGGTGGTTTTTCTGGAATGTTTGCTAAGGAAACTAAAAAAAAAAAAAGGCACGGCAGCAGCTTAACAAAATACGTTTATTTTACTGATTTAATTCATTCATCACCTCATCTTCACCGCCTGTCTTGCTTTTTTTTAAGTGATTCTTGATTCTTAAGTTGGAAAAATGGGGATGTTTTAAAAGAGAGGGGGGGGCAAAAAAAACAACAACCAGACTAGTTGGGGATGATGGGTGTTTTAGTCCTTTATCCGGTCGGGAGGGAGCTGTTTCCAAAGTTTAATGTTTATTTAGCTTGGCAAATGTACTAGACCCAAAAAAGGCTCAGCGTAAAAGCAGATTATTTGGGAGAGGGGGATAAAAATAATATTGGCAGAGAAAAAGGAACTAAATCTATATAAAAGCTGAAGCTTGCAGGAGATGCAATCCAGGAAAACAACAACAACACCAAGTCCTCGCTTTACGACCACGTTTGAGAGCAGAATATCTGCTGTAAATCACCCATCGTAAGTTGAGACACCACACAAACCGGACTCAACTTTAAAACCATTTTTATAACGGTTGGAAGTCGAATCCTGCACCTGAAGTCGAGTCGCGGGGTTGTAAGTGCGAGTCACACGGTCGTAAGTGCGAATCCAAGCTGAATGGCCCATTCAGGTCCCAAACGGCCATCTTTTCTGTATCAAGAGCCCAAATTTTCTCCTTTTTTGGGGGGGGGGGGAGAAGAAGGAAAATGGAAAAAAAAAAAAGAGAGAGAGAGAGAGAGAGAAATTTATTTATTTATTTTATTTATTTTTCAGACTTCTATACCGCCCTTCTCCTTTCGCACTCAGGGCGGTGAACAGCCAAATATTACTTTTTTTCCCTTTCCTTTTGCAATAAGATATGGCTAAGAAGCCGCAGAACCTCCACGAGAAGGAGCAGTCTATCTTGAAATGGCCCTTTGCAAGGGGGAATGGGGCGTGGAGAGGCCGGGGACCCTCATTCCAAACCCAGAAGAGATTTAAGGGGAGGGGGCAGCGGAGCGGATAAAGGGGAAGGGAGGTGGAGCAAACCCTGCATTATATATAATTTATCGCATTCCATATAATAATCTGCCTCTTCCTCTTCATCGTCTCGGTTGATGTAGGGCTGTTGTTTTAATTGTCAGTTTCAAGGCACCCCGCCCAGGATCACAGACGGGAGACAAATGAAATGAAAAGCCTGGGAAAATGGGGCAAGCCGAAAGGGAGTGGGTCGAGGCAGGGCGGGGCAGCCAAGGCCCGACTGGATGACCTCGGAGGGACCCTGAGGCTGGTTTTCAGGATATGTAGATGGGTGGGTGGGTTAAAGAGGCTGGAGAATGGACTAACTGGGGGTCCAACTAGATGATCTCAGGATCCCCCTGATTGGGTGGGTGGGTGGGCTGGTGACTAGGCAGAGAATGGAGGAAATGGGGTCTGACTGGATGACCTTGGAGGGGTCCTCCCGGGCTGTATTGACTGGCGGTGGGGTGGGGTAGGGGAAAGAATGGACTGGAGACTGGGCGGAGAATGAGAAACAGGGGCTGCCGACTGGGTGACCTCAAGTGAACCCTCCCAGGCTGGATTGTGGGGGGCTGGGGGGGAGAGACTTGGGGAGGGGGGGAAATGGGGCAGGCTGGGGTCCTGACTGCATGACCTCGGAGGGCCCCTCCCGGGCTGGATTGCAGGGGGGGCGAGACTTGGGGAGGGGGGGGAAATGGGGCAGGCTGGGGTCCCGACTAGATGACCTCAGAGGGACCATCCCGGGCCGGATTGCGGGGAGGGGGAAAAATGGGGCAGCCGGGGGTCCGACTGCATGACCTCAGAGGGACCCTTCCGGGCTGGATTGCAGTGGGGGGAGAGACTTGGGGAGGGGAGGGAAATGGGGCAGTCTGGGGTCCCGACTAGATGACCTCAGAGGGGACTTCCCAGGCTGGATTGTGGGAGGGAGACTGACGAGGACTGGGGCACCCGGGGTCCGACTAGATGACCTCAGAGGGACCCTCCCAGGCCGGATTGCGGGGAAGGGGAAAAAAAGGGGGGGTCCGACTGCATGACCTCGGAGGGCCCCTCCCGGGCTGGCTCGGCCGGGGGTGGGGGAAAGAAGGGACTGGAGAAACGGGGGCAGGCGGGAGGGGGGAGGGGTCCGACTGGATGAGCTCGGGGGGGCCCCCTCCCGGGCGGGCGGGCGGGCGGGGCCTGAGTGGGGCGGGGGGGAGGGAGGGAGGGAGGCGGCCGCCCCTTTCATCACTTCCGCCCCTCCCTGCCCTCCTCCAGCCGAGCCAGCCGGGCAGCCAGGCGGGCCGCGGGGCCGGGCGGAGGGGCCGCGGGGACCGCCCGCCACCCACCCCCCGGGATGGAGCCCAGCGGCGGCGGCGGCAGCCGAGCCTCCTCCGCGCAGGGGCTCCTCGCTCAGGTAGGGGCCGCCTCAGGGCTTGGAGGGGGAGATCGCCCAGGTCTTCATTAGGAGAGCGACCAAGGGGTTTGATTGGGAGATCGATTAACTGACTTGAAGAGGAGATCCACTTAGGGGTTTGATTAGGAGACCGACGAAACGTTTTCATTAGGAGATCGACTAGGTTTTCATTAGGAGATAGACTAAACGTTTTGATTAGGAGATCGATTAAGGGGTTTGATTAGGAGAGTGATTAAGGGGCTTGAGTAGGAGATCGACTAAACATTTTGATTAGGAGATCGACTAGGTTTTGATTAGGAGATTGATTAAGGGGTTTGAGTAGGAGATCGATTAAGGGCTTTGATTAGGAGATCGATTAAGGGCTTTGATTAGGAGAGCGATTAAGGGGTTTGATTAGGAGATCGATTAAGGATCAATTGGGAGATTGACTTAAGAGGTTTGATTAGGAGAGCGATTAAGTGATCTGAATAGGAGATCTACTAAAGGTTTTGATTAGATCGATGAAGGGATTTGATTAGGAGAGCGATGAAGGGATTTGATTAGGTGATCGACTAAACATTTTGACTAGGAGATCGACTAAGGGATTTTTTTATTTTATTTTTTTTAAAATTTGATTTATATGCCGCCCTTCTCCGGAGACTCAGGGCGGCTTACAATGCGTTTAAGCAATAGCCTTAGGAGGTCAACTAAAGGTTTTGATGAGATCAATTAAGGGATTTGATTAGAAGATCGATTAAGGGGCTTAATTAGGAGATCGACTAAGGGATCGGTTAGGGCAGTGCTTGTTAGGGGACTGAACTAGTGATCGATTAGGAGATGGATTAGGGGATTGTTAGGGGCTGATGGGTGAAGGGGTCCGGTTAGGAGATGGGGGTTTGGGGGTTGCTTATTAGGGGGCTTCCCCCACTCGGCTGCCCCCCAAACTAAACTCGCCCCCCTCCTCCCTGCCCTGATAGAAGGATGGATTAGCTAATTGATTATAGGTTAGGGGGTTGCCCCCACTCCCAGCGCCCCAGAGGGGACCCCGATCCGCCTGTCCCCCGACAAAACGTGTGCTTTTCGGCCTCTTCCTCCTCCTCCTCAGCTCCCATCATCCCCAGCCCCATGGGCCTCGGGCCTCATCTCCTCAGCCGGCGTGGGAACTGGGGAAGAAGGGCCCAGAGTGATGGGAGGTGTAGTCCAGCCCAGGTGGAGAGAGGCAAGATAAGTGAGGGGAGGCCCTTTCCTTTGTCCTGTATAAGGGAGACCCCCTCACCCCCAAATAGTGGGGGGGCAAACCCCCTTCTGGCCTCGGTGCTTTGACTCCTCCCCTTTAATTCTGCTTCGAAAGAAGGCTTGTTCTGATTTATACCAACTTTTAGTAGCCACGATTGCTTTCCCTTCAACCTGGTTAGATCCCCATCGCTGGTGCTCATCAGTGTCTTAAAATAGATATTATTTACATTGTAAATCTTAAAACACCAAGTAAAGGCAACCTTGTAACTTCCAATTCTTTGAGATCCACATTTTGGGGAGCCTTCCATCAAATTTAGCAACAACCCCCCCCGCCGGTTCAAAGCCTGCAAAAACAAACAAACCAGGATTTAGAAGAAATCAGAGAAAAACTAACCCCCCCCCCCAAAAAAAGGGAGAATATTTAGGCCTGGCTGCCTGATTTTTCCTTGTTTGTGTATTTGTACTCCGCCTTAATGGTATTTTCTAAGAGTCAAATTCTTCTTGCAAACATCTTTAATGTTCTTTTTTTTTTAAGAGTCAAACTCTCCTTGCAAACATCTTTATAATGTTTTTTTAAGAGTCAAACTCTCCTTGCAAACTCTGATTTTAAATTCTCTTCCTTGGCTGGCCTGGTGTTTTCCGCTTCCTAATTTTTCTTCCGGCCTCTTTTTTTTTTTTTTTTTTGCTTCTCTCCCTAAAAAGTGTTCAACTTTTTAAGCTGGGGAAGCAGTTTCCTTTAAAAGGAAAAAAATAAAATAAAATAAAATAAGGAAAGTTCTCGGACCCTCTCTCTGACTGGGGGATCCTGGAAATTGAAGTCCTCACATGTTAGCCCAGGTTGAGGAGGGGGAAAAATTCCACTCTGGTGTTTGATCTATCTATCTATCTATATCTATCTATCTATCTCTATCTAGCTACCTACCTACCTACCTACCTACAACTATCTATCCATCTATCTATCTTATCTATCTATCTATCTATCTATCTATCTATCTATCTCTGATCTATCTATCTCTATCTATCTATCTACCTACCTACCTATCTACCACTATCTATCTATCTATCTATCTATCTATCTATCTATCTATCTATCTCTATCTATCTATCTCTATCTATCTATCTATCTCTATCTATCTACCTACCTACCTACCTACCTACAACTATCTATCTATCTATCTATCTATCCTATCTATCTTATCTATCTACCTATCTATCTATCTATCTATCTCTATCTATCTATCTATCTACCTACCTACCTACCTATCTACAACTATCTATCTATCTATCTATCTATCTATCTATCTATCTATCTCTGATCTATCTATCTCTATCTATCTACCTACCTACCTACCTACCTATCTACAACTATCTATCTATCTATCTATCTATCTATCTATCTATCTATCTATCTCTGATCTATCTATCTCTATCTATCTACCTACCTACCTATCTACAACTATCTATCTATCTACCTACCTACCTACAACTATCTATCTATCTATCTATCTATCTATCTATCTATCTATCTATCTCTGATCTATCTATCTCTATCTATCTATCTACCTACCTATCTACAACTATCTATCTATCTATCTATCTATCTATCTATCTATCTATCTATCTCTGATCTATCTATCTCTATCTATCTATCTACCTACCTATCTACAACTATCTATCTATCTATCTCTGATCTATCTATCTCTATCTATCTACCTACCTACCTACCTACAACTATCTATCTATCTATCTATCTACTCTCTCTCATCTCTCTACCTACCTATCTATCTCTATCAATCAATCAATCAATCAATCTACCTACCTACCTACCTACAACTATCTATCTATCTATCTATCTATCTACTCTCTCTCTCATCTCTCTACCTACCTATCTATCTCTATCAATCAATCAATCAATCAATCTACCTACCTACCTACCTACAACTATCTATCTATCTATCTATCTATCTACTCTCTCTCTCATCTCTCTATCTACCTATCTATCTCTATCCATCAATCAATCTACCTACCTACCTACCTCCACCCATCCATCGATCCATCCATGTATCTATCTATCTATCTATCTATCTATCTATCTATCTATCTATCTATCTACCTACATCTATCTATCTATCTATCTATCTATCTATCTATCTATCTATCTATCTATCTTCCTTCTCACTCTCTCTCATCTCTCTACCTACCTATCTATCTTTATCAATCAATCAATCAATCAATCTACCTACCTACCTACCTACAACTATCTATCTATCTATCTATCTATCTACTCTCTCTCTCATCTCTCTATCTACCTATCTATCTTTATCAATCAATCAATCAATCAATCTACCTACCTACCTACCTACAACTATCTATCTATCTATCTATCTATCTATCTACTCTCTCTCTCATCTCTCTATCTACCTATCTATCTCTATCCATCAATCAATCTACCTACCTACCTACCTCCACCCATCCATCGATCCATCCATGTATCTATCTATCTATCTATCTATCTATCTTCCTTCTCACTCTCTCTCATCTCTCTACCTACCTATCTATCTTTATCAATCAATCAATCAATCAACCTACCTACCTATCCACCCACCCATCCATCCATCCATCCATCTATCTATGACCGATACAGTACAAGTGAGCAAAGAAATACAAAGAAAATAAGAATAATCAAATATTCCCAATAAATCATCCCCCGTGCCCTTTAATCCCAACCTTTTTTAGATAGTTTGTTCTCTTCCCCACTTGACCTTTTTGGCTGAGAAGACCCTCCATCCCTGGTCGCCGCCTCTCATCGATTGACGCAAAAATCCCACGGAATTCAGCCAAGCCATTTTGCATTTTTTTTTCCTTGGCGCCCGGAGCTCCTTTGCTCGGCCCAAACTCCCGGCTGGCAGAATTCCCCGCTCCACCAGATCCCCTGCTAACTTATTTTTTTCTTTTTTCTTTTTCGCTAAGCTGGCACGGCTCCTCGTGCCAACCTTGGCTGAGGTTGCCCTTCCCAAGGGTGAATAAATAAAATATATTCAAAGAAAAACTAGGATTTTTTTTTAAAAAAAAATTTCCCCCAATCTTTTGCATGGCTTTTGCCCGGTCGGTCATCCCTTCCCTGGAATTCTCTACTGGCCCTTTTTTCTTCTTTTTTCTTTTTTCCCCCTTAAAAAAAAAAAAAAGTTTTATTTTGGCCTCTTTCCCATCCTGGGAGAAAAAAAAATAAGCCGGAGTTGTTTGCTTTCGTGTCATCTTCACAGACGATTCCTGCCCTGGGCTGCCTGTTTTGGATACCGAATCCCGGCTTGTCTTTTTTTTTAGGATGTCAGGTGAGGAGGAAACGCAGGGCCGAACAAACCAGAGTTAGTTAATACTGGGTTTTGCAGCATCCCAAACTGCCTTATTTTTTTTTTTTTCCGGAGAGAATTCCCAGTGGCAACTTGGAAAATTGGAAGCTGGAAATAGAGCAGAAATGTGCACAGCCAACAGCCGAGTATTTTTATTTATTTATTTTTTTCCTCCTGGTTGGTGGCTTGGAAAAACTTTTTATTTTATTTTTATTTTATTTGCTCTGCCCTTCAGTGGGTGGGGGTGTTTTTTTTTTTTTTTTCTTGGCACACCCTAAACCATGGATGCTGCTAGTCTTAAAAACTTATATCCGGTCTCCGAATAGAAGCCGGGCAAACCTCATTTTGCACCCCGTAGACCCCTCCCCAAAAAAAGAGCTTTTCTGGAGCTCTGCCTACCCCTCTCTGCTTCCACAAACCCCCCCCACCTCTCCAAAATCTAGGATTAGATCCAGTGGGAGGGAAGGAGGGAGGGAGGTTGAGTTTGCAAAAAGTTTTGGAAGCCAACGTGTCCGGCTGGAGTTGTTCCTTTGCTGCTCCATGTTTTTTTTTTTGCAGTTTGGGGAATTAAATATTTGCTTAAGAAACGAAGTTTATTTTATTTTATTTCAAATTTTGGGTGGGTTGGGGTGGGCAAAGAGAGTTGGGGGCGGGAAAAAGGCTGGTTTATTTATTTATTTATTATTTATTTCTTTATTTATTATATTTCTATACCGCCTTTCTCCCGTAGGACTCATTGGGGGCTTCAACCCTTTCCCCCCGCCCCAAAAAAATAAGCACCCCACTGTTGAACTCAGAAAAAGCTCCTTTGTGGGTGGTTTTTTTTTTTTTTTTTTACAGCTTTTTGAGGATGGTTTAGAAAGAGTCAAAAGACAGAGATGATTTTGTTGCTTCGGTGCTCCGGCTTGGAGTCTCTTCCGCCACATGGCGGATGCTTCCCCCCCCCCCGTTTCCCCCCCCCAACCACCGGATCTCCTGGAACGAGTGCGAAGCAGGCCACTGGAGGAAACGTTGAGGACTAGAAACTCCTTCCTGGCCTGGTTTTTTTTTAAAAAAAAAATAATTGCCAGCCTTTTTCTGTTTTTTTTTTTTTTTCTGTTTTGTTTTGCCTGCTCCTAAATGGCAGGATCATCTGAAAGATGGTTGGGGATGAGTTTGTTTGTTTCTTTCGCTCTCTCTCTCTCTCTCTTTTTTCCTGCCTGCCTCTTTCTTTCCTTCTTTTCTTTTCCTTCTTTTCTCTTTCTTTCTTTTCTCTTTCTTTCTTTCTCTCACTCTCTCTTTCTTTCCCCCTCCCCTCCCTCCTCCCCTGCCTTTCTTTCTTTCTTTTTTCTTTCTTCCTACTTCCTTCTTTTCCTTCTTTTCTTTCTTTCCTTCCTCCCTCCCTCCCTCCCCTCTATTTTCCACCCTCCCTCCCTTCTTCCCTGCCTGCTTCTTTCTTTCTTTCTTTCTTTCTTTCTTCCTTCCTTCCTTCCTTCCTTCCTTCCTTCCTTCCTTCCCTCCCTCCCTCCCTCCTTCCTTGCCTGCGTCTCTCTTTCTTTCTCTCTCTTTCTTTCTTTCTTTCTTTCTTCCTTCCTTCCTTCCTTCCCCCCTCCTTCCTTGCTTTCCTTCCTTCCTTCCTTCCTTCCTTCCTTTCTTTCTTTCTTTCTTCTTTCCTCCCTCCCTCCCTCCTCTCTATTTTCCTTCCTTCCTTCCTTATTCCCTCTCTCCTTCCCTGCTTCTTTCTCTTTCTTTCTTTCTTTCTTTCTTTCTTTCTTTCTTTCTTTCTTTCTTTCTTTCTTTCTTTCTTTCCTTCCTTCTTTCCTCCCTCCCTCCTCTCTATTTTCCTTCCTTCCTTCTTTCCTTCCTTCCTTCTTCCCTCCCTCCTTCCCTGCTTGCTAGGGGTACTACACCTCTCATCATCCCCACCCACCCCCTTCTTCCTCCTCTCCTGCCATCCTTGTTTCTCAAATCGGGTCTCTGAGCCAGCTGGGCTCGCTCCACAGCTTAGGGATAAACAAACCGTGGTTTGTTGCGTCGCAAAAGCAAACCCGGATCAAGGAGGGGCCATTTCCAGGGCTTCACTGAGGTGGTGGGACAAGCACTTAACTCCTTTTTCAATCCCCGTCTGCAATCTTAAGTGTTTTGGTTGTTGTGTTTGCCTTTGTGTGTCGTGTCGCACCTCTAGCTGGATGGGGGAAAAAAGTAACCACAATGTTTTTTTGCAAGGGATGTCACAGCGAAAGGGAAACATTGTGCGGTTGTCGCAAGGGGGAACGTGGGGTGGGGGCACAGAAGAAGGAGAACCTTCTCCCCGTTTAATCTCTCCCGGCGTTGTCGCTCGCCACAATCACAACAACTCTGCACAGGTTGGCGTGTCTGGCACCTCCTCGAACCCGCGTCTTGACGGACCCAAACAGAACGACAGGTTTCGTGCCTTTTGTTTTATTTCTTTGCCGCAATTGTGTATTTCGTTTCAGAAAGAGGAATCTTAGGTGCAGTTTGTGGGTTTTTGTGTGTGCGTCATTCTCTCTCTTTAAAAAAAAAAACAAAAAAACAGCTTTTTCTCCATCCATTTCGCTGAAAATGTCTTTTCTTTTAAGCCGTTAGGCTCCCAACCTCCTCAAGGCCGAGGATCGAAATGCTGGCTTGATGCACTACCATTGGCCTCGTTCACACAAGCCCTAGTTTGATCGTGGTTTAATAGAATAACCATATCACTGCTTTTTATAACCAACCACGAGTTACTGGGGAGTAACAGCCATCCAACACCGTAGCCGGTTTTTCACAAATCTCTGTTAAAATTGATCGCGTTGTTATTCCTTGTGGCAAGGAGTTCCGCAGCTTAGCTCAATGTCGTTTGAAGGAATCTTTGCTTTTATGTCACCCAGAACGCCTTAATTTTACTTGGGTTCAATATTTGGAGAGAGAAGGACAAATTTTTCTACTCAATCCTTACTAGGTCTCATTTATACTTCTGACCCGAGGCTGAAATGTTTTAAAATAACGGGGAAATTAAAATTATTCTGATATTTAGCACTGGATTTTTTTTTTTTTCATCACCTGGTTGTGTACTATATCTCTAAACAGATCTCTGGTTAACCAGGTTGGGTATAATAAACCTAGTTGGCCTTAACCTGGGTTAATGGGAGAAGGCGCCGCGTTTTTCCTTTTCTTTGCATCTGGGTTTGTTAGCTCTTCTTTTGTTTCCTTGTTTTTAAATGCTTTTTTTCCTTCGGTTTGTAAACGGCTCAGAATCGCTGCGAGTTGGGCAGCCTGTAAATTGAACAAATTATGAATGTTAATATTAATATTCACGTGTTTTGGGGATCTGTCCAGCCTGGTTAGTTTCTGAATGGACAGGATTGTGGGAATACGAGAACAGGCTAAGATTTAATAACCAGGTTTAGCATGCTGGTTGGTTATTTTTTCCCCTCCTTTCCCCGTTTCAGCATCTCTTATGGGCCTGACCGCTGACCAGCAAATGCCATGGAATTTTGTGCTAAGAAAAACCCCACAGGTAAGACATCCCCCCCCCTTTCTATCTGGGAGGAAACAAGATTAAGGTAGACTGTGCTTAGCCGAGAAGCTTGGCGGGAGAGAGAATCCGAGGCCCTAGCATGCAATTGTTGTGGAAAAGTGTAAAACCAAGAGGCAGTTTTGTCTAGTTAAGTTACTAGGTTAAAAAGTGGGAGAGGGAGAATTCTAGTCCTGCCTTAGAAAATGGATTGGATGACTTTGGACCAATCACCAGGAGACTGGGAGTTCTAGTCCTGCCTTAGGCATGAAAGCCGGCTGGGTGACTTTGGGCCAATCACCAGGAGACTGGGAGTTCTAGTCCTGCCTTAGGCACAAAAGCTGGCTAGGTGACTTTGAGCCAATCACCAGGAGACAGGGAGTTCTAGTCCCGCCTTAGGCATGAAAGCCGGCTGGGTGACTTTGAGCCAATCACCAGGAGGCTGGGAGTTCTAGTCCTGCTTTAGGCACGAAAGCCAGCTGGGTGACTTTGAGCCAACCACCAGGAGACGGTGAGTTCTAGTCCCACCTTTGGCATGAAAGCCGGCTGGGTGACTTTGAGCCAATCACCAGGAGGCTGGGAGTTCTAGTCCCGTTTTAGGCACGAAAGCCAGCTGGGTGACTTTGGGCTAATAGTCCCTCTCTCTCAACCCAGCCCACCTCACAAAGTGAGGTTTGCCTGGGATGGGGTTGGACTAGAAGACCTCCGAGGCCCCTTCCAGCCCTCGGATCCGGCACTCTATTTCTCCGACCCAGCCGTCCATCCTGCAAGGGAAGAACAGAATGCAAAAATCCTTAAGAAGGAGGGAGAATTTTAATTTGACTTTATTATTATTATTTTTTGATGAGCCATCAGCCCCTCGTTTTCTGAGGAAGGGTCTGCAAAGGGGAAGCAACCCACAAAAGACCCCCCCGTTCCCCATCAAGCGGTCGTCTTGGTGACGCCATCCTTGCCCCTGATTGGTTGCTGTGCGGCAGTGGGAGGTGCTCCCCCCCTCCCCTTCTCCCTCAATGTCAGGGTAGACTTTCTCTTCTGCAGCCGGTCGAGGGGGGGGGGCAGAGAAAAGGGACTCCCCGAGACCATCTATCCATCCGGGAAGAGACAGACAGAGAGAGAGAGAGAGAGACCCCCCTTGGCTGTAACCATGACGATCCCCAAAGAGATGCCAGAGAAATGGCCCTGGGTCGCCGTGGCGACCACAGATGCCCGCAACCAGCAGCTTTGGGGGACAGGTAGGGGGGGGTCGGCTGCCCTGGGGCAAAGCAGAGAGGGGGGGTCTCCTTGGAAAAACGGGGTGGGGGATCTCGTGCCAAGCCAGCTGTCCTATCTTTTGTCCTGCAAGGGTCTCTCCAGGGAGGGTGGACTTGCTGCGGCACTCTTCACACATTACCTCATCTTCCCCCGGCTTCCCCCCTCCCCTCCCCTCCCCTCCCCTCCCCTCCCCACACTTCCCTGGCATTAGGGAGAGGTGGGGAGCGGATGAGCCTGGTTTTTCCTGCAAACCCCCCCACCCCTAAGAAAAGCAAATTCTTTCCACCTTTCTTAAAAGTGACCTTGTGTACAGCTGCCGGAGAGAGGCATCGTCTCTATAGAATTCGGGATTGGTCTTTCTTTCTTTCTTTCTTTCTTTCTTTCTTTCTTTCTTTCTTTCTTTCCTTCCTTCCTTCCTTCCTTCCTTCCTTCCTTCTTTCTTTCTTTTTTTCTTTCTTTCTTTCTCTCTCTCTCTCTCTCTTTCTTCCCTTTTCCGTCCCTCCTTCCTTTCTTTCTTTCTTCCCTTTTCCTTCCTTCCTTCCTTTCTTTTTCTTTCTCCTGCTTCTCCTTTTTCCTTCTCTTTTTTTCCCTTCTCCTTTTTTCTTCCTCTGCTCCTCCTTCCTCCTCCTTCCTTCCTCTTTCCTTCCTCCTCCAGTTTCTTCTTCTTCTTCTTCTCCTCCTCCTCCTCCTCCTCTTCTCCATCCTCCTCCTCCTCTTCTCCATCCCCCTCCTCTTCTTCCTCCTCCCTTTACTCCTCTTCCTCCTCCTCTTCTCCTCCTTCCCCCTATTATTATTATTATTATTATTATTATTATTATTTAATCTTTAGTGAGATTCACAGCCTTTGAGGCTGGTTAATAGCTCAGCAGCTCGAGTTCTAACCAAGGGCCTAGGAACTGTTAAAGTTATTATTATTATTATTATTATTATTATTATTATTATTATTATCATCATCATCATCATCTCTTCCTCTTCCTTCTCCTCCTCCTCCTCCTCCTCTTCATTCATTCATTCATTCATTCATTCTTTGGGGTGTATGGAGGGGGGGCTTTGCAAAGCCAGGGACCAACCATCAAACCTGAAGCCAAGGATGGGGTACAGCTGCCCACCTCCTCACCCAGCCCGGCCGGCTCCATCGGTAACTCTCGAATCCGCTCCCGTGGGTCT
The DNA here is from genome assembly GCA_022577455.1 of Arizona elegans. NCBI lineage: Eukaryota > Metazoa > Chordata > Lepidosauria > Squamata > Colubridae > Arizona > Arizona elegans. Next base: position 3,686,184 of record JAKOOJ010000036.1, read on the forward strand.
CCAACTCGAACTCACACCGATTGAAATCCCAGATGAAATGGGGGGCAGGGAAGTAACCCTGGTTTTTTTTGTCGATTGTCGGGGTTCAGCCCGGCTAACCCAGATCAATTTCTCTTCCAGAGGAAGAACGGCGAGTGAAGGCCAATTCTCGAGAATACAACGAAAAATTTCAGTACGCGGTGAGTGGCAGCCGAAAATTGCGCGCAAAAAAAAATTAAAAAAACCTTTGGCACCCATGCCATTCTCTTCTGCGTGGCCGAAACAGGGGGACTCTCTTCTAACTCCCTGAAAATAAGACTGGGTCTTATATTAAGTTTTGCTCCAAAACACGCATTAGGTCTTATTTTCTGGTTAGGTCTTATTTTTGGGGGAAATACGGTACTAAATGCATCCATCTGGCTGACAATCTTAACTGGGGCTTATTTTTGGGGTAGGGTTTATATTACAAGCATCCTGAAAAGTCATGCTAGGGCTTATTTTCCGGTTGGGTCCTATTTTTGGGGAAACAGGGTATATTATTTATTATTTATTTATTTATTAAGAATTGTCCTAAAAATGCGAGTTCCAGGTATAGTTATAGAAGAGGCGATAGACATCACGATCTCCGGAACGTTAAAATAAAAAATTTTAAACTTTTAAACGTTCCGGAGATCGTGATGTCTATCGCCTCTTCTATTATTTATTTTATTTTATTTTATTTTATTTTATTATTTTATTTTATTTTATTTTATTTTATTTTATTTTATTTTATTTTATTTTATTTTATTTTATTTTATTTTATTTTATTTTATTTTATTTTATTTTATTATTTTATTTTATTTTATTTTATTTTATTTTATTTTATTTTTTAATTTAATTTAATTTAATTATTTTATTTTATTTTATTATTTTATTTTATTTTATTTTATTTTATTTTATTTTATTTTATTATTTTATTTTATTTTATTTTATTTTATTTTATTTTATTTTATTTTATTTTATTTTATTATTTTATTTTATTTTATTTTATTTTATTTTATTTTATTTTATTTTATTTTATTTTATTTTATTTTATTTTATTTTATTTTATTTTATTTTATTTTATTTTATTTTATTTTATTTTATTTTATTTTATTTATATACCGCCCTTCTCCCGAAGGACTCAGGGCGGTGAACAGCCATAATAAAAACAATGTACAAAAATAGAATTTAAAAGCAGATTAAAATAATTAAATCATAGGCCGAATTTAAAACTCTCATTTTAAAACCAATTTTTAAAACCCCATTAAAAACAAATTATAATCATTTATCCCATCAGAGCAGCTTGCTGGAATAAAGGGGCCTTTACTGCACGACGGAAGACGCGGATTTATATTTATATTTATATTTATATTTATATTTATATTTATATTTATATTTATATTTATATTTATATTTATATTTATATTTATATTTATATTTATATTTATATTTATATTTATATTTATATTATTTAGCAAAGTCTTACACACCCACTCCCTGGCAAAAATTTGCAAACAGGGAGGAAGGGTTCAAGGGTAGAGAAATGCAGGACCCAGCCGAAAACTGCGGGACGCTAATGCAGGAAGTCCCTGACATACAACCATTCATTTAGCGACCGTTTGGCGTTACAGCGGCACTTGGACAAAAAAAAAAAGCTTTATTTTTTCCCCCGTCTTTTTATAGAATTCTTTCTTCTTTATTGGCCAAGTGCGATTGGACACCCCAAGGAATTTATCTTCGGTGCCTAAGCTCTCATTGTCCATCAAACACGCGATCAATCGCGATCATAATCGCGATTATGCTGTGATCGTAGTCAGCATAAAAATACATTTATATTTTTCCTTTTTGGGGGTTGTTGCTTTTTTTATATATATATATTTTTTTCTCTCCTGCTTCTCCCCAGAGTAACTGCATCAAGACGTCGAAATACAACGTGCTCACTTTCCTGCCCATCAACCTGTTTGAACAGTTCCAGGAAGTCGCAAATACGTATTTTTTCTTCCTCCTCATTCTCCAGGTGAGATTTTTTTTTTCCTGGGGTGGGGGGTGAGGTGGGGTTTGGAAATCTGGGGGTTCGCCAGTGTTGCGATTCAGCCGGTTCGGGCTGGTTCGGGCCGGTTCAGGAAAAACCAATAGTTAACTTGCTGCTGGCCCCGCCTCTTCCAGTCCCGCCCCTTCCAGGAGTTCCCATTGTGCCCCATTTTGGCTCCCAGGTAAGTGTAGGGAGGCCTCCTAGGCCCAAAATGGGCCGCGGCCGGGGGGCGTTCCCCCCCGTGCCCATTTTCGCTCCTAGGACGCTTCAGGGAGGCCTCCGATTCGCCCTTTTTCTCCCGTGGGGTGCCAACCGCTAAGCTTCCCGCTTTGGCCTGGATGCCAAGGGGGGGGAAGTCACGGAAAACCCACATTTTTGGCACAGTTCACTCCGCCACCTCCACCCGCCACAAATGAAAATTTTAAAAAAATCTTGAAAGTATCGTGCTTTCATTGACGGATATTCCTTTTCTTGCTTTCTCGTCTTTTTTCCGTTTTTCCTTCTGTGTTTCGCTGTTGTTATTTTTTTTTCTCTCTCTCTCTCTCCAAGGTTTTTGCTTTGAGGTTCTCTCCTTCCTTTTTCTTATATTTTTCTTCCTTCCTTCCTTTTCTTTCTAGCTTCTCTCTTTCCTTTTACCTCTCTTTTCCTCTTTCTCTTTCCTTCTTTTCCTCCTTCTTCCCTCCCTTTCTCCATCCATCCTTCCCTCCCTTTTTTCTTTCCTCCTTTCCTTCCTTCTTTCCCTCCTTCCTTCCTTCTTTCCTCCCTCCTGTCTCATTCCTCCTTCTGCCTTCCTCTTCTTTCTTTCTTCCCCCTTTCTTCTTTCCTTCTTCTCTCCCTACATCTCACCCTCCCTTCTTTTCTCTTTCCTCCCTCCCTCCCTTTCTTCTTACCTTCCTTCTTCCCTCCCACCCTTCTTTTCTCCTTCCTCCCTCCCTCCCTACATCCTTTCTTTCTTTCTTTCCTCCTCCCCTTCTTTCCTTCTTTTCCTCCTTCCTTCCTTCTTTCCTCCCCCTCCCTCCTGTCTCATTCCTGCCTTCCTCTCTTCTTTCTTTCCTCCCCTTTTCTTCTTTCTTTATTCCCGCCTACATCCCACCCTCCCTTCTTTTCTCCTTCCTTCCTCCCTATATCCCTTTTTTCTTTCTTTCCTCCTCCCCTTCCTTCTTTCTTTTTTTCCTCCTTCCTTCTTTCCTCTCTTCTTTCTTTCCTCCTTCTTTCTTCCTTCCCTACATCCCGCCCACCCTTCTTTTCTCCTCCCTCCCTCCCTCCCACTCTTCCTCCCTTCCCCCTTTCTTCTTTCCCTCCTCCCCTTTCTTTTTTCCTTCCTCCTTTCCTTCATTGGTTCCTTCCTTCTTTCCTCCCTCTCTCCATCTGTCGCTTCTCCGTCCGTGGGTTCAGTTCCTCTAATCTCATCCTTCCCGGGATGTTGTCCCTGCCCTGGTCCTTGAGTCCTGCCCCCAGGCCAGGGGTCCAAATGAATAAACTGCCCCCTCTCGGCTTTCCCTCCCCCAGCTGATCCCCCAGATCTCCTCACTCTCTTGGTTCACCACCATCGTGCCTTTAGTCCTCGTATTGACCATCACAGCTGTCAAGGATGCCACCGATGACTACGTGAGTAAAAGTGGGGGCGCACTTTTGAGGGGCAGGGATGTGTGAATTGGGCGAGGAGGAAGAGGGGGGAAGGGGGTCTCGGGTTCGAATCCTGGCTTTGACACGGGACTTTCCGCCCACAGTTTCGTCACAAGAGCGATAAGCAGGTGAACAGCAGGCATTCCCAAGTGCTCATCAACGGGATGTGAGTACGATTTGTGTGTGTGTGAAGATGTTTTGGAGGGGATGCAGGAAGTCCTCGACTTCCAACCATCCGTTTAGTGACCGTTTGACGTTTCAACGGCACTGAAAAAAACACCTAGGGCCGTTTTTCACTCTTACGATCGCCGCAGCATCAGTAGATCAAAATTCAGACGCTTGGCGACCGACTCGTACTTACGATGTCGCCGCGTTCCGGTGGGGGAGAATGGGGGCTCACATGATTCTCCCTTTTGTGACCTTCCGACAATTCAAGTCAAGGAAAAGAAATCTGATTCGTTTAACGACCGCCTTGTTAAACTTTAAACCACGGCAGCGGTTCCCTTAACAACCGGGGCAAGACAGCTTCGTAAAACGAGCCAAAACTCACTTCATGTCTGTCTCGCTTAGCAACAGAAATGATTTGGGGCTCGATTGGGGTCGTAAGTCGAGGACTACCTGTTTTTTTTTTTTTTAAATAAACCGTTGGGGGAAAAAAGTTTCAAAAATTCTCCACCAAAAGGCTAAATTTGCCGTTCTCCGTCCCAAACCTCCTGTCTTCTCTATAAAGCCGTTCCTTGTGGTTCCTTGGCGTTCGGAGGTAGACTGCACTGAAGTGTGGAGGCTCTGCAGGCTCACGTGGAGGAGATCTGAAAACCCGAAGTGAAAATCAGGCTGATTTTTATCCTCCTAAATGTTTTATTCCTTTTTTGTTTTGTTTTTTTAATTCTTTCCCGTCTTTTCTTCCGCTTTCGGTCTCCCGTTCTCGCCGCCAGCCTCCAGAAGGAGCAATGGATGAATGTCCGCGTTGGTGATATCATAAAATTAGAAAATAACCAGTTTGTTGCGGTAAGTCTGTGTGTCGTGGACGGTGGACGAAAGCACAGAAGCTGCCAGAAAATCAAGATTTGATTTATTTATTTTTTTTAAATTGATCTCTTCTCCCTGCCCAAATCCAGGCTGATCTGCTTCTGTTGTCAAGCAGCGAGCCTCACGGACTTTGCTACATCGAGACGGCCGAGCTGGACGGGTGAGTGTTATGCCAGCTGTGCCCGCTCTTTTAAAGCAACATCTCTGAAACTTGGTGACTTTCAGATATGCGGATTTCAACTCCCAGAATCCCCCAGTTTCCGAGACTTGGGGATGTGGACTTCAACTCCCAGAATTCTCCAGTTTCTGAAAATTGGCGGCTTTGAGTTCTGTGAACTTCAACTCCCAGAACCCCCCCAGTTTCTGAGACTTGGGGATGTTAAGACCTATGGACTTCAACTCCCAGAATCCCCCAGTTTCTGAAAATTGGCAGCTTTAAATTCTATGAACTTCAACTCCCAGAATCCCCCAGTTTCTGAGATTTGGGGATTTTAAGACCTATGGACTTCAACTCCCAGAATCCCCCAGTTTCTGAAAATTGGTGGCTTTGAGTTCTGTGAACTTCAGCTCCCAGAATCCCCCAGTTTCTGAAACACAGACTTCAATTCCCAGAATCCCCCTCTTGTTGAAACTTGTCACTTTAAGACCCGCTGGGGAATTCTGGGAGTTGAAGTCCACAGTTCTTAAACTTTCCAAGTTAAGAGAAATAATACTTTAAAGAAACCCTTTAGAGACCCTCTTCTCTCTTCCTGGCCGTGATTAAACTAATTTTCTCCTCAGGGAGAGCAATATGAAAGTCCGACAGGCAATCCCGGTGACGTCCGAGCTGACTGACACCAACAACCTCGCGTGCTTTGATGGTAAAATTCATTCTCGTTATTATATTTAGCCTTCCCAATCCACTCCTTAGCAGCTTCCTAAGATTGCATGTTCTTTTGATATATATATGTCCAACAAGAGCTCAGCACTGAGGCAGTCCTCACTTAACGTCCGCTCATTCAGAGTCTGTTCAAGCTTGTGACTGTGCTAAAGTGCCACTTAATGACCGGTCTTCAAAGTTCTGTCCGTCCCCAGTGCTGTGATTGAGATTTGTGACTTTCCCTGCCGAGTCAATTTCAATGGGGAAGCTTGCGGGAAGTCGAAAGTCATGGTCAGCGGTAGGTTTGACATATTTAACCGCTGGTTCACCACACGCTTGCACGCTCGCTTCACGCAGACGCATGCCTTTCATGCCTGCGCCCAGCCTTCCACCCATGCACCTGGCGTCGAAAACGTGGCTAAATAGGACGGCATTATGTCAGGGTCGCCGCTACCAATTCGCCCGAACCGGCTGAATGCCACCTCTGGTTGTGGTCACATGAGATCCTCCCTTAATGACCTGTGCGGTCCTCACTGAACAATGCCACAACTGCCATCCTTAAAGGGCGCAGCCACACGATGTCATGTTTCGCAACCGCACCCCTTAGCGACGGAAATCCCAGTCCCAACAACCTTCGTTAAACGAGGACTACCCATAACTGATCTCCTCGGCAATTTTTTTTTTTTTTTTAAATTTCAGGAGAGGTGATTTGCGAACCCCCTAACAATAAACTCGACAAATTCAGCGGGACTCTGTACTGGAAAGACAACAAATATCCCCTCAGCAATCAAAACATGTTGTTGCGAGGTTGTGTCCTTCGTAATACGGAGTGGTGCTTCGGCCTGGTCATCTTTGCAGGTATGCAGGGTGCCCCATGCATTTTCCGAATTGGGATGTGAGATGTGGCAGAAAACAGATGGACGTTAATCTGAATTATCAGGGACTGAACTGGGAAAAAAAAGGGGGATAAAATTATGGGGAAATTATGGAGAAATTCTGAATTGTCTTTACCAAATCCAAGTACGGTTAGTTCTTGGCTTACGGCCATTTGTTTAGGGACCGTTCGAAATGACAACGGAAAAGGCAACTTACAACCAGTCCTCGCACTTACGACCATTGCAGCGTTTCCCCCACCCAAGGTCACATGATCAAAATTCAGACTTTTGGTGACTGACTCATATTTAGAACGGTGGCAGCATCCCGGGGGATTCGCTTAATAACGGTGTTCCTCACTTAACGGCTACTTGGCGTATTGCGTGTGTTTACGACGGTCCTGGAGTCGCAATGTGATTGCGACTTTCCCAGCCGGTTTCCGACAAGCAAAGTCAACGGAGGAAGCCGGGTTCGCTTAACGACTGCCTGATTCGTTTAACAACTGCAGTGATCGCTAAAGAACACCCCCTCGGAAAAAAAGCATAAAATCGGGTGTGCTTAGGCGCAAAAATTGTGGCCGTAAATTGAGGATTACCTGTAAATGTTTTCCTTGGCCTTAAGTCATTTGTCGGGGGTGGCATAGGGTCTCCTGTTTGGGCATGGGGGAAAGGGGGGTGTCAGCACTTCAAACTACATTTGTTCCAGTGCTGACATAAGGAGGAGAAGAGGGGGCAGCTGACAAGAGGACGCTTGACTTTTCACCTACTTATTTTCCCTGAAGATAATATCCCTTAGGAGATGAGATGGGAGGGGGGACATTCCTGGGAGCTGAAGTAGTAGATATGGGGAGAGTGATTTGGAAGATGGCCAATGAGACGCAGAGAATTGGGGAACGGAAAGGGAAGGTTTGGAGTCAGGAAATCAGTGTTGGCTTCGACATAATCGGGGACAGATTGTCGTGCTTAATAAATGAAAGATTTCATCAAAGACTATCTGTTTGGAAAATGCAATTTATTTGCAATGACATCGAAACCTGAAAGGGGATTGGACTAGATGACTTACAAAATCCCTTCCGACTCTGTTAATCTATCTATGTCTTATTCGCAGTGCTGTTTCTTTGCAAAATCTTTTGAACATTAATTTGACCCTTCTGCCCAGAATCGTTGCGTTACCAGACGGGCGTCCGATAAATTCAAGAAATAACGAAATAATAAAAACAAATTCAAAATTGGGAGAGGCAAAATTTTACTTTGCCAAAGGATTTTCCGGTTTTCTTCCTTCGGCAGGGCCGGACACCAAATTAATGCAAAACAGCGGCCGCACGAAATTCAAGAGGACTAGCATCGACCGTTTGATGAACACTTTGGTGCTTTGGGTAAGCCCTTCCCGCTCCGTGCCCGTGTTTCGAATCCAGTGCTCTTTTGGGGACGCAGAGACTGCCTTTTCCCAGCTCTGGGGCATGGGGTAGACACCGGATGCTCTTTTAGTTTTCCGGATGACAAAGAGAGAATTTTCTGGAAACGTTCCACCAGGGGGCAGTCAAGCCCTTGTCCCGCTCTGCAGGGTAGTCGTCCTGGAGAATGTAGGAAAGCGGATTTTTACTGGAGTTCATTCATTTCCTTCCATCTCAACCCCGGGGAAATTAGTTCTGTTCTTCATCACCGTTCTGGATTACTCAACGGCAGTGCCTTAGTGGACCTGCGTTCTAATCTAGGATCTCTTGAAACTGACCACTCGAAATGTGGAATTGACCACATGTGGATGAAAAGGGACAGCAGATTAAAAGGGACTTTCTGTAGGTGGGGACAAAGAGGGATGCCATGCAGCTTCTCCCTTTCTACTCCTTTGTCCAAAGGGAAGTATTGAAATTGATATGCTGCAATGTGGAATTGACCACATGTGGATGAAAAGGGCCAGGAGATAGAGAGGACCTCAGGTAGTGGGGACAAAGAGGGATGCCATTCCACTTTTCCCAGTCTGCTCCTTTATCAAAACGGAGCTGTTGAAATTGACATCCTGAAATGGGGAATTGACCACATGTGAATGAAAAGGGCCAGGAGATAAAAAGGACCTCATGTAAATGGGCACAAAGAGGGATGCCATCCAGCAGCTTCTTCTTTTCTGCTCCTTTGTCCAAAGGGAAGTATTGAAATTGACCACTTTGAAATGGGGAATTGACCACATGTGGATGAAAAATGGCCAGGAGATAGAGAGGATCTCATGTGGTTGGGGACAAAGAGGGATGCCATCCCGCTTCTCCTTTTCTGGAGTTTTGATCCAGATGGGGCTGTTGAAATTGACATCCTCAAATGTGGAATTGACCACATGTGGACGAAAACGGACAGAAAAATAGAGGGGAGTTCACGTAGTAAGGGGACAAAGAGGAACGCGGTCTTGCGGCTTCTTCCTTTCTGCTCCTTTGTCCCAAACTGAGCTGTCTGAAATTGACCTCCTCAAATGTGGAATTGACCACATCTCAATAAAAAGGGACAGGAGATAAGAGGGGCACCATCCTGCTTCTCCCTTTCTCCTCCCTTTGTCCAAACCGAACTGTGGCTTTCCCATTGGCAGATTTTTGGGTTCCTGGTCTGCATGGGGGTGATCCTGGCCATCGGCAACTCCATTTGGGAATATGAAGTCGGCGTCTGCTTCCAGATTTACTTGCCGTGGGACAAAGTGGTGGACAACGCCTTCTTGTCGGGGTTCCTGGCCTTCTGGTCTTACATCATCATCCTCAACACCGTCGTTCCCATCTCTCTCTATGTCAGGTGAGTCTCCTTTTTTTTTTTTTTTTCCTTTTGAGCTGAAGTTTCCCTTCCCTTCCCTTTCTTCCCCTCCATCTTTCCCTTTCCTTTCCTCCCCTCTCTCCTCCCTCCCTTTCCTTAATTCCTCTTTCCTTTCTTCTCTCTTCCTTTCCTTTCCTTTCCTTTCCTTTCCTTTCCTTTCCTTTCCTTTCCTTTCCTTTCCTTTCCTTTCCTTTCCTTTCTTTCCTTTCCTTTCCTTTCCTCCCCTCTCTCCTCCCTCCCTTTCCTTAATTCCTCTTTCCTTTCCTTATATCTCCCTTTCCTTTCTTCCCCTCCATCTTTCCCCTTCCTTTCCTCCCCTCTCTCCTCCCTTCCTTTCCTTAATTCCTCTTTCCTTTCTTCTCTCTTCCTTTCCTTTCCTTTCTTTCCTTTCCTTCCTTTCCTTTCCTTTCCTTTCCTCCCCTCTCTCCTCCCTCCCTTTCCTTAATTCCTCTTTCCTTTCCTTTCTTATATCTCCCTTTCCTTTCTTCCCCTCCATCTTTCCCCTTCCTTTCCTATCCTCCCTCTTCCTTCCCTTTCCTTAATTCCTCTTTCCTTTCTTCTCTCTTCCTTTCTTTTCTTTTCCTTTCTTTTCCTTCCCTTCCCTTCCCTTCCCTCTTCTTGCCTCCTCATCTCTTCTAATTTCTCTCCTCTCCTCTTTTCTTTTCTTTCCTCTCTTTCTTTCTTTCTTTTTTTTTAAATCTCTTTTTCTTTTGGTTTTTCCTGCATGACTGTTTCTTTCTCGCTCCGTAGCCCCCAGGTAAGAGGTCTCCCTTCCCGTGTTTTTCCAAGCTCTGGGTGGGAACCGAATCTCCCTTTGATGTTGGCTTGTGGCATTTCCTGCCTCCCTCCCCCAATCCCCCTCCCCTGCCAAGGCCCTAGGAAAATCAGAGCCCCGTGACAACCCCCCCCCCCCCATTCCTCCAGCTCCCTTTGTTCCTCCTCGGGCTATTCTTTTATGGATTGCTCATTTCCTGTGGACTCACTCAAGCAGACCCTCCCCCTGAAAAAAGAAATAAGGAGGCCCCTGGAGCGTATCAGCCAAAGGAAGAGAGCCTCCAGAGGTTGGAACAGTCCTTCTTAGAACCCAAGGGCCTGAGGCTGAGGGACAAACAGAAAACCCATCTGATTCGCATCTCTTTCTCTCTCTTATCTATCTATCATCCATTATTTCTCTCTGTTCCTCTATCATCTGTCTGTCTGTCTGTCTATCCATCTATCTATATCTATCCATCCATCCATCTCTCTGTCATCTGTATATCTCTCCATCCATCCACACACCCATCCACCCATCCATCTTCTATCTATCATCCATCCATCTATCTATCATCCATCTATCTATCATCCATCTATCTATCTATCTATCTATCTATCTATCTATCTATCTATCTATCTATCCCTATCAACTGTATATCTGTCCATCCACCCACCCACCCACTCACCCATCCATCCATCCTTCTATCCATCCATCCATCATCTATATCTATCTATCTATCTATCTATCTATCTATCTATCTATCTATCTATCTATCTATCTATCTATCCCTATCAATTGTATATCTGTCCATCCACCCACCCACTCACCCATCCATCCATCCTTCTGTCCATCCATCCATCCACCCATCCATCATCTATATCTATCTGTCTATCTATCTATCTATCTATCTATCTATCTATCTATCTATCTATCTATCTATCATCCATCTATCTGTCTGTCCATCCATCCATCTACCCACCCACCCATCCATCCATCCATTATCTATATCTATCTGTCTGTCTGTCAGTCTATCTATCATCCATCTATCTATCTGTCCATCCATCCATCTACCTACCCATCCATCCATCCATCCATCCATCCATCTATCTATCTATATCTATCCATCCATCCATCCTATCTATCTATCTATCTATCTATCTATCTATCTATCTATATCCATCCATCCTATCTATCTATCTATCTATCTATCTATCTATCTATCTATCTATCTATTTATCTATCTATCCCTATCAACTGTATATCTGTCCATCCACCCACCCACTCACTCACCCATCCATCCATCCATCCATCCATCCATCCATCCATCCATCCATCCACCCATCATCTATATCTATCTATCTATCTATCTATCTATCTATCTATCTATCTATCATCCATCTATCTGTCTGTCCATCCATCCATCTACCCACCCACCCATCCATCCGTCACCTGTCCATTTATATATCCATCCATCCATCCATCCATCCATCCATCCATCCATCCATTATCTATATCTATCTGTCTGTCTGTCGGTCGGTCTATCTATCATCCATCTATCTATCTGTCCATCCATCCATCTACCTACCCATCCATCCATCCATCCATCCATCTCTCTCTCTCTATCGGATTTCAACTCCCATGACGCTTGCCCAGCAAGGGCTTATGGGAGCTGTAATCCAAAAGCATACAGTTTTTAAAGCTGAATTTTAAATCTGTGGTACTTTATATATCGTTTTAATGTTGGATAGGGTGTATTTTTATCCAACGACTGTAAGCTGCGAAGGGGGTGGGGACTGCATAGAAAATCAATAAACAGATAAAAATAAATTAAATAAAGGGGGAAAAAATAGAGAAATTGCCTTAGGGACTTTGGGCCTCCTTTCGGTGGGTGAAGGCCCATGGGCTTCGGGGTTCCCAACCATCCCTCTCTCTCTTTGTCAGTGTGGAGGTGATCCGTCTGGGCCACAGCTACTTCATCAACTGGGACAAGAAAATGTATTGCGCGAAACGTTGCACGCCAGCCGAGGCCCGGACCACGACGCTAAACGAGGAGTTAGGCCAGGTGGAATATATATTTTCGGACAAAACGGGGACCCTCACCCAGAACATCATGGTCTTCAGCAAGTGTTCCATCAATGGACACAGCTACGGTGAGGCTTCCGTCCCTCCGGCGTCTTTTGTTCCATAATTCTGGGCTAATTACGGTCATAAGTTGAGAACTGCCTCTATTTGGAACGATTGACGGCTTGCTTCCTCTTCTCGCCCAATTCTGAGTCTTGGTTTTTTTTCCGTAGGAGACGCACTGGATGATCTTGGATACAAGGCTGAGCTTGGAAAGGTAATACGCCAGCGGTTTGGTCTAGTGGTTAAGCACCATGCTAGAAAACAGGAGGCTGGGAGTTCTAGTCTAGTGACAAATTTGAACTGAATTGAAATTATGGGGGTCCCCTGACCTGCACTTCGGGGTCTTGCCTTATCTACCTCCTTCCCCAGTTTATAGCTGGTGCATTTTCTGCTGTTTGCACATTCCAAGCTGGTTCTAACTCCCTATTCCTCCTCCCCCCTTTCCCCCCCTCCCCAAGAAAACGGATCCAGTGGATTTTTCCTTCAACTCGCTGGCCGATCCCACGTTTACCTTCTGGGACACCGGACTTTTGGAAGCAGTCAAGCTGGGTGACCTTCACGTCCATGAGTTTTTCCGGCTCCTCTCCCTGTGCCACACCGTCATGTCTGAAGAAAAGTGCCCAGGTTAGGAAAGGAAATTGGAAACTGAAGTTTGAAAGACTGAGAAACAAAAGAAGTTTGGGAAAGGAGGGATTGTGTTGGGGAATCTGTCTCGAAGTAGTCATATTTTCTTTTCTTTTCTTTTCTTTTCTTTTCTTTTCTTTTCTTTTCTTTTTTTTCCTTTCCTTTCCTTTCCTTTCCTTTCCTTTCTATCCTTTCTGTCTGTCTTTCTTCCTCTCTCCCTCCCTTTTTTCCTCCCTCCCTCCCTTCCTTTCCTTCCTTCCCTCCATTTCTTCTCTTCTCCTTCTTTCCTCCCTCCCTCCTTCCTTCCATCTCTTCTCCTTCTTTCTTTCCTCCCCCTTCCTTTTTTCCTTCCCTCCTTCCTCCATCCCTCCTTCCCTTGCTTCTCATTCCCATCTTCCTTCCTTCCTTCCATCCCTCCATCTCTTCTCCTTCTTTCTTTCCTCCCTCCCACCCTTTCCTTCCTTCCTTCTCCTCATTCCCATCTTCTTTCCTTCCTTCCTCCCTCCCAATATCCTCCCACTTTCCTTCTTTCTTTCCTTCCTTCCTTCCCTCCATCTCTTCTCCTTTCTTTCCTCCCTTCTTTCCTCCCTTTTTCCTTCCTTTCCTTCCTTCTCCTCATTCCCATCTTCCTTCCTCCCTCCCTCTCTCCTTCCTTCCCTCCATCTCTTCTCCTTCTTCCTTTCCTCCTTCCCTTCCTTTCCTTTCTTCCTTCTCCTCATTCCCATCTTCCTCCCTCCCTCCCTCCCTCTCTCCTTCCTTCCTTCCTTCCCTTCATCTCTTCTCCTTCTTTCTTTCCTCCCTCCCTTCCTTCCCTTTACAGGAGAATTGTACTACAAAGCCCAGTCTCCTGATGAGGGAGCCTTGGTGACCGCCGCCCGCAATTTTGGCTTTGTCTTCCGTGGACGCACCCCAAAAACGATCACAGTGCAAGAACTGGGGCGGCCCGTCACTTACCAACTCCTGGCCATTTTGGACTTCAACAACGTGCGGAAACGAATGTCAGTCATTGGTGAGGAAGGGGAGGCGGCGGCCAGGGAGGTCACGGTGGCCCTGGGAAGCTTGACTACCTTGCAGGGCTGTTGTGGGAGAGAAGTGGTGGGGTAGAACCTGATTATGAGTAAATAAATTTTATATCTCCCTTTGTAAACCCTTCTCCTTCCTTCCTTCCTTCTTTCTTTCCTTCTTTCTTATTTTCCCTCCTTCTTCCTTTCCTTTCCCTCCCCTCTACTTTGCCCCCTCCCCTTCACCTCCTTCTCCCTTCCTTCCTTCCTCCCTCCCTCTTTCTTCTATCCTTCTTCTTTCCCTTCCTCTCTCCTGCTCATTGCCTTTTCCTTCCTTCCTTCCTTTCTTTTTTTTAAATTTGATTTATATTTATATTATATTTCCTTCCTATTTTTCTTTTTTCCCTCCTTCTTCCTTTCCTTTCCCTCCCCCTCTACTTTGCCCCTCCCCTCTCCCCTCTCTCCCTTTTCTTTCTTCTATCCTTCCTCCCTCCTTCTCATTGCCTTTTCCTTCCTCCCTCCTGCCTTCCTTCTTATTTTTTTTCCTTTCCTTCCTTCCTCTCCCTCCTTCCCTCTTTTCTTTCCTCTTTCCTTCTTCTTTCCCTCCCTCCCTCCTTCTCATTGACTTTTCCTTCCTTCCTTCCTTCCTTCCTTCCTTCCTTCCTTCCTTCTTTTTTCCCTCCTTCTTCCTTTCCTTTCCTTTCTTTCCCCCCACTCTACTTTGCCCCTCCCCTCTCCCCTCCTTCTCCCTTCCCTCCTTCCCTCCCTTTTTCTTTCTTCTATCCTTCTCCCTTCCCTTCCTCCCTCCTTCTCCCTGCCTTTTCCTTCCTCCCTCCTTCCCCCCCCCCCCCCCCAGTGAGGAATCCCGAGGGGCAGATCCGCCTTTACTCCAAGGGGGCCGACATCATCCTCTTGGAGCGGCTTTTCCCCGGCAACCAAGAACTACACAACGTCACCACCGACCATCTCAACGTAGGTGACTCACAACCTCGGGGTGTGTCCCTATTTGTGCGGGTGCCAGTATGGCTAAATACTACGTAAGGGGGCCAGGGGTGGGGAGGGAGCCTCTTTTCCCACCCTCCATTTCTTCCTGTCCTTAGGAATACGCGGCCGAGGGTCTCCGGACGTTGGTCTTGGCCTATCGGGACCTGGAAGAGAAATATTTCGCCGGCTGGGCTGAGCGTCTGGAGGCAGCCTCGCTTAACAACGAGGGTCGCGAAGAGAGGATCGCTCGGCTTTACGAGGAGGTGGAAAACGACCTGGTGGTGGGTGCTGAGACCCTCCCCTCCCCCCTTTTTTTCTTTTATTTCAGGCGTCCCCCCCTTCCCCTCTCGGTCCTTCGACCCCTTTTTCCCATCTCGCCCCGTCGCTCTTTTGAATTTCTTTTCATTTAATCTCTTTAAACAAAAGAGATTTCCCCAATCTGGTGGGAATCCGGTGCAGCTTTTCCTCGATTTACGGCCGCAACCGAGCCCCAGATTTCCGTCGCTAAGCATGACGGGTTGTGGAGCGTGCTCGGCCCCATTTTTACGGGCTTGCCTGCTACGGTCGTTAAGGGGAGCTCTGCCGTTGTTAAGTTAGGAACACGGTTAAATTAAGTGAATCTGGCCTCGTCTGGTCAGAAGGTCGCGAAAGGGAAACGTCGCAACTGTCGTAAGTACGAATCCGTGGCCGAGCGTCTGAATTTGGATCAGGTGACCCTGGGGAGGCCGCAACGGTTTTAAAGTGTGTGAAAAATGGTCCTAAGTCACTTTTTCAGTGCCATTGTAACTTGGAACGGTCACTAAATGAAGCATCATAAGTCAAGGACTACCCATAATACAATTGGAATATTTTTTCCCTCTCTCTCTCTCTCTCTCTCTCTCTCTCTCTCTCTCTCTCTCTCTCTCTCTGTGCAGCTGCTGGGAGCCACAGCTATCGAGGATAAACTGCAGCAGGGAGTTCCAGAGACCCTCGCTCTTCTCAGCTTGGCCAACATTAAGATTTGGGTCTTGACGGGGGACAAACAAGGTGAGACTTTGAATGTTGTGTTTCCATTCTGGGTTGGTGGGTTGGTCGGTTTATTTTCTTTTTCTGTTCAGGTTTTCCTTCTTTCGTTTCTCTTCTTCTTCATGTCTTTCCTGTGTTTGTGTGTTTTTTTTAATGTGGTTTCCTTCTGTTTTTTCTTATTGTTTTTCTCAAAGTTTTCTTTGCACGTTTCCTTTCTCTCTTTATGCTTTTTGGTTTTCTCATTCTTTTTCATTCTTTCTTCCTTTTCTCTCTCTTTCTTTCATTTCTTCCTTCCTTCCCTCCTTCCCAATTTTCTTTCTCCCTTCCTTCTTCCTTCCTTCCTTCCTTTCTTTCTTTCCTTTTTCCTCCCTCCCTCCCACCCTTCCTTTTCTCCATCTTCTCCTTTCTCTTTTCTTCCTTCCATCCTTCCTTCCTCTCATACTGATCTCATTCCTTCCATCCATCCTTCTTCCTTTCCTTCCTCCTCCTCCTTACCTCCCACCCCTCCTTTTCTCCATCTTCTCCTCTCTCTTTCCTTCCTTCCTTCCTTCCTCTCACTCTGATCTCCTTCCTTCCTTCCTCAATCCACCCTCTCTCCCTCCCCTTTCCTTTCTTTCTTCCTCTCATTCTGATCTCCTTCCTTCCATCCATCCTTCTTCCTTCCTTTCCTTCCTTCCTTTCTCCTCCTCCTCATCTCCCACCTCTCCTTTTCTCCATCTTCTCCTCTCTTTCCTCATTTCCTTCCTTCCTTCCTCCCTCCCTCTCATTCTGATCTCCTTCCTTCCTTCCTCAATCCACCCTCCCTCCCTCCTCCATTCCTTTCTTTCTTCCTTTCATTCTGATCTCCTTCCTTCCATCCATCCTTCTTCCTTCCTTTCCTTCTTTCTTTCCTTCCTTCCTCCTCTTCTTCCTCCTCCTCGCCTCCCTCCCTCCCTCCTTTCCTTCCTTCCTCTGTCGATTCTTTTTATGCATATTTTTAAACATGGCTTCATTCTTCTGTTCATGTTTTCCTTCGTATTTGATGTCTGCGTATTTTCTTTAAGTTTTCTTTGTGTAGTTCCTTTCTCTTTTTTCCTTTTGTATTTTTTCTTTCTTTTTCTTTTATCTTCTATCGTCTTGCTGGTTTTTGTGTCTTCTTTCTTCAAATCTTTGTTTGGCTATTTCACTTTTTGTGGGTTTGTGGGCTTTTTTTTGGAGGTGGGTGGGTGGGAAATGTGGTTTATTTCTTCCAAACCCCAGGTGCCCCCAGGACGAAGGGAAGGGAAGGGGGCACCCTCCTCCCTCCCCGGTTGCACAGATAAATATGGGACCTGTAGTCCACTGGAGCCGAAGGAGAGTTGTTCTCGATGGCCCCTGACTCGGGACCCTCCGATGCCTCCCCTTTCCCAGAGACGGCGGTCAACATTGGCTACTCCTGCAAGATGCTGACGGACGAAATGACGGAAGTCTTTGTCGTCTCTGGACACACCGTCTTCGAGGTTCGGCAAGAGCTGCGGTGAGTGGTCTTTTCCCAAAGGCCCCCCCATCTCTCTCTATCACACACACACATATTAACACACATACACACAGATTTTAACACACATACATATACACACATATACATATCTGTGTATGTGTGGGTATAGATGTGTGTTTGTGTTTTATGAATATGATTGTAAGCCGCCCAGTTATTTTGTGGTGTGATAGATAGATGAGAGGGAGGGAGGGAGATAGATAGATAGATAGATAGATAGATAGATGAGAGAGAATGATAGATAGATGAAATTATATATACACACACATACACATATATTGAGTAGATAGATGAGAGAGAGAAAATGAATATAGATGAGAGAAAGAAAGAAAATGAGTAGATAGGGAGATGATTGATTGACAGATAGACAGACAGAAAGATGAGAGAATGAGTCGATAGATGAGATTATAAATAGATAGAGATAGATAGATAGATAGAGATAGAGAAGATAGATAGATAGATAGATGATAGATAGATAGAGATAGACCGAAAGGTGAGAGAGAGAGAGAATGAGTAGATAGATGAGATTATAAATAGATAGATAGATATAGATAGATAGAGAAGATAGATTAGATGGATAATAGAGATAGATAGATAGAGAAGATAGATAGATAAAGAGAGAGATAGACAGAAAGCTGAGAGAGAGAGAGAGAATAAGTAGATAGATAGATGAGAATATATATATATATATATATATATATATATATATATATATATATATATATATGTGATATTTTTGCACATATTTTTGCACATACCTATGAATTAAAAGGAATATATATATATATATATATATATATATATATATATATACATGTAATATGCAAAAAATTAAAATCTCGGGTGTTTTCCCGCATCATTGTAAATAAGTTGGTTAAAATATTTAAAATTCTGGTTAAAATCCCAACTTAAAATCTTCTAAAAATTCCTTACAGAGCACTCTGTAATCCTGTAAGGGTTTTTAAAAGATTTTAAGGTGGGATTTTAAGCAGAATTTTAAATATTTTAACCAATTTATTTACAATGACGCGGGAAAACACCCGAGATTTTAATTTTTTGCATATGCACACCTGCGAAAACTTAAGAATATATATATATATATATATATATATATATATATATATATATATATATATATATATATATATATATAGTGTAGATAGAGAGATAGATGGACATATATATGTTAAAATTTAAGTGGTTTTTTAAAAGGTTGTTAAGGTAGCTTTTTGTTTTTTGTTTTTTTGCTGCTGGTGGTGAAAATCCCTCCCTTCTTAGCCGCCTCTATTTTTTTTTTAAACCCTTGAGCCTTAATAATGTTGGTCTCCCTCCGTTCCTTTGGGCCTCCCCCTCCTCTGGCAGGAAGGCTCGAGAGAAGCTGATGGAGGCCTCGCGGTCGATGGGCAACGGGTTTACCTTCCAGGAGAAGCTCTCCGCCTCGAAGCTCACGTCCGTCCTGGAGGCCGTGGCCGGAGAATACGCCTTGGTCATCAACGGACACAGCCTGGTACGGAGGGACGTGGCTGCTTTCAAAAGGGATTCGCTCCTGTAGAATCGCCAAAGGGGGGGCTTTAGAGATCATCAAGAGCCTCCTCTGCTGCCTCCTCACCTCCCTCCTTCCCTCCCTTTTCTCCACCTTCTTCTCTCTTCTTCCTTCCTTCCTTCCTTCCTTCCTTCCTTCCTTCCTCTCATTCTGATCTCCTTCCTTCCATCCATCCTTCTTCCTTTCCTTCCTCCTCCTCACCTCCCACCCTTCCTTTTCTCCATCTTCTCCTCTCTCTCTCCTTCTGATCTCCTTCCTTCCATCCATCCTTCTTCCTTTCCTTCCTCCTCCTCCTCACCTCCCACCCTTCCTTTTCTCCATCTTCTCCTCTCTCTCCTTCCTTCCTTCCTTCCTTCCTTTCCTTCCTTCCTTCCTCCTCGCCTCCCTCCCTTCCTTTTCTCCATTTTCTTCCTTCCTTCCTTCCTCAATTCACCCTCCCTCCCTCCTCCATTCCTTTCTTTCTTCCTGTCATTCTGATCTCCTTCCTTCCATCCATCCATCCATCCTTCTTCCTTCCTTCCTTCCTCCTTTTCTTCCTCCTCCTCGCCTCCCTCCCTCCCTCCCTTCCTTCCTTTTGGAATGAGAGTAGCCAGTCCAGGCAGCAACAGGAAGAAGAAGAAGCTTATTTTAAGATAGACTGCTGCTGGCCATGGAGGTGCCATTTAAATAAAAAAAAAATCCTTCCAGGCACGAATCAAAAACACCCCAGTGCTTCCCCACCGCCCCTCAGAATCTCCCCCTGGTTTCCTTCCCAGGCCCATGCGCTGGAGGCCGACATGGAGGTGGAGTTCCTGGAGACGGCCTGCGCTTGTAAAACGGTCATCTGTTGCCGCGTCACCCCGCTGCAGAAGGCCCAAGTGGTGGAGCTGGTCAAGAAGTACAAGAAGGCCGTGACTTTGGCCATCGGGGACGGAGCGAACGACGTCAGCATGATCAAAAGTGAGTCTTCCGGGCGTTGCGTGAAATCTGAAAAGCAGGGGTGAAATCCAGCAGGTTCGTACAGGTTCTGACGAACCGGTAGCGGAAATTTTGAGCAGTTCGGAGAACCGGCAAATACCACTTCTGGCTGGCCCCGGAGTGAGGTGGGAATGGAGATTTTGCAGTATCCTTCCCCTGCCATTGCCCACCAAGCCACACCCACAGAACCGGTAGTAAAAAAATTTGGATTTCACCACTGCCGCAAAGCTTTGGAGAAACGGTCTCTTGTACACAGGGGATTCTGGGAAATGAAGTCCTTACCATTCTCAGCTGTGTCTGCAAATTCTGGGGAATTCTGGGAATCGAAGTCCTCCGGTCAGGAGAGGCCATTCCCAGAATTCTCAGGCTTTTCCACAAGGACTGGGGAATTCTGGGAAAGTTGGGAGGGAGTGTCCCAGGAGGGCTGGGGAATTCTGGGAATTGGAGTCCCCAGGTTGGAAGGGGCCGTTCCCAGAATTCTCAGCCTTGTTCACAACAAGGACTGGGGAATTCTGGGAAATAAAAGTCCCCAGATTGGGAGGGGCCATCCTAAAATTCTCAGCCTTGTCCACAAGTGCTGGTGAATTCTGGGATAGGAACCCCTCCAATCAGAAGACGGGTTGCCAGGATTTTCAGTCTTGGACTGGAGGATTCTGGGAATCAAAGTCCTCAGGTGGGGAAGGAGACATCCCAGAATCCTCGGCTTTGTGCAGAACAAGGACTGGGGAATTCTGGAAGCTGAAGTCCCCAGATCGGGACATGGCATCCCAGAATCCTCAGCCTCGTCCACCAGGACGGGTGGAACTCTGGGAATTGTATTTTCCGCGTCGGAAGACGACGCTCTTGACCTCTGCCTGTTTTTCCTCCCGGATTCGTGGCAGCCGCCCACATCGGCGTGGGCATCAGTGGCCAGGAGGGCATCCAAGCAGTGTTGGCGTCCGACTACTCCTTCTCCCAGTTCAAGTTCCTCCAGCGCCTGCTCCTCGTTCACGGCCGCTGGTCGTATCTCCGAATGTGTAAATTCCTCTGTTACTTCTTCTACAAGAATTTTGCCTTCACCATGGTGCACTTTTGGTTCGGCTTCTTCTGCGGCTTCTCCGCCCAGGTACGGAGCCGGGCACCGGCGTCAGTTGGCGGGGTGTGTGTGGGGGTGTCCGGTGGATGCGGGCAATCCCATACTAATTCATCCTTTCTTTCTCTGCCCCCCCCCCACAAAGACCGTGTACGATCAGTATTTCATCACGCTCTACAACATCGTTTACACCTCGTTGCCCGTCCTTGCAATGGGGGTCTTTGATCAGGTCAGTCCGTGCCCTCCCCTGGTGGGCTTCACGTCAGCGGGCCGGGAGATGGGTGTGTGTGTGGGGGCGGGGGGAGAGGAAGGCAGCTGAGCGAAGGATTTGTCGAAAAGAGGGCAAAAAAGAGAGAGGAGGAATGCTGCTACTGGGTCTCTGTCGGAGTCCCTGGTTCAGAACGTGCCTCCAGATCTGGGACTCAAGCAGAGACACACTTTGGAGGAAGAACTGGTTTAGGTTGCGAGGAAGGAAGGAAGGAGAAGAGAAAAAGGAGAAGGGAGGGAGGGAGGATAAGAGAGAAAGAAAGGGAGGGAAGAAAGAAAGAAAGAAAGAAAAGAAAGAAAGAAAGAAAGAAAGAAGAAAGGAAGGACAAGAGTCTTCGGAGAGGGGCGGCATATAAATTTAATTAATTAAATTAAATTAATTAATTAATTAAATTAAAAGAGAAAGGAGAAGGAAGGAGGGAAGAAAGGAAGGAAAGATAAGAGAGAGGGAGGAAAGGGAGGGAGGAAGGATAAGAGAAAGGAGAAGGAAGGTGGGTTGGTAGGTTGGAAGGAAGGAAGGAAGGAATAAGAGTGAAAGAAAGGGAGGGAGGGATGAAAGATAAGAGAAAGGGAGGAAAGAAAAGAAAGGAAGGGTGGAAGGAAGGAAGGATGAGAGAAAGGAGAAGGAAGGTGGGTGGGTAGGAAGGTAGATACGTAGGAAAAAATGGAAGGAAGGAGTAAGAGTGAAAGAGAGGGAGGGAGGAAAGATAAGAGAAAGGAGAAGGAAGGCGGGTGGGTAGATAGGTAGTTACGTAAGAAGGAACGAAAGGAAGGAAGGAGGAAGGAAGGCAAGATAAGAGAAAAAGAAAGGGAGGGAGGAAAGAAAGGAAAGATGGAAGGAAGAAAGAAGGGGAGAGACGAAGGGAGAGTGTGGAAGGAAGGAAGAAGAGGGAAGGGAGGATTAGAGGGGAATGGACGAGAGGAAGGAAGGAAGGAAGGAATAAGAGTGAAAGAAAGGGAGGGAGGGAAGAAAGATAAGAGAAAGGGAGAGAAAGAAAGGGAGGTAGGAAAGAAAGGAAAGATGGAAGGAAGGAAGGATAAGAGAAAGAAAAGGGAGGGAGGAAAGGAATGGAGAGAGGAGGGAAGGGAGGAAAGAAGGGGAGGGAAGAAGGGAGGGAGTGGAAGGAAGGAAGAAGAAGGAAGGGAGGATTAGAGGGGAATGGATGAGAGAGGAAGGAGGGAAGGAAGGAAGGAAGGAAATTATCGATCTGCTCAACCAAACCACTGCTCTAGGCCCCGAACTCCGGGCAGCCGCTGACCGTTCCTCTCTCTCTCTCTCTCTCTGTCTTCCAGGATGTGCCCGAACACCGCAGCCTGGAGTACCCCAAACTCTACGAACCAGGGCAGCTGAACCTCCTTTTCAACAAGCGGGAATTTTTCATCTGCATCGCTCAGGGCATCTACGCCTCCATCTTCATGTTCTTCATCCCTTACGGGGTCTTCAGCGACAACGCCCACCTGGTCGACTACCAGTCCTTTGCCGTCACCGTGGCCACTTCCCTCGTCATCGTGGTCAGCGTCCAGGTGCGTGGTACCCCCTTCCCCCATCTCTGCCAGGGCGCGGGAGAGGGATTCCCACCCCCTTGCCGGTTCCCCTTGTCTCACTGCGTTTTTGTATTTACCCGATGAGCTCATATTTTTGGATATTCAGACTTTCCGTAGCTTGCCAAGTTTCTTATCCGTAAGCTAACTGCGCATGTCCACATTCCTTCACTTTCTTCTGATTTCCTTTGTTCTCCTGCCAGGAGAGGTCCGGCCACAGAGAGGTGGCCGGCAGAAGCTTTGCCAAAATGTAATTAATTAGATTAGTAAGATGTTTTATTTTCTTTATAACAAATAAATGAGTTTTTCTTAGAAGATATATCTTCGGGTTTATTTTCTTGCAAAAAGTATACGCAGGGAAAATGCCACGATTCACCTCTAACTCGGGCAATTACCCCAGGAAGGTAACGGGGCTGATTGCCACTCTGACACCTCTCCCCCACTCCCCCCCAAAATATGCGTGCCTGAAACCTCGTTGATGTCTTCTCCTTACCCGTTGGCGGTCAAAGCTCGTGGGGGACAAATGCCCCAATCAGTTTGAAGTTGGGGGGCATCGGGCACACCTGACACGGAGTTTTACTAAGGATCGGCACAAAGTGGCATTTGCCAAGGCTCCTTGGAATTAAGCGCTACGGTCGACTTCGGAGATCTCCTGGTGGTCACTTTTCCTCTCCCTTCCACAGATTGGTTTGGATACCGGATTCTGGACGGCCATCAACCACTTTTTCATCTGGGGCAGCCTGGCGGTTTATTTTGCCATCCTCTTCGTCATGCATAGCAATGGACTTTTCCAACTTTTCCCCAACCAGTTCCGTTTTGTCGGTGAGTCTGGTGGGGGAGAAAATAAAAATAAAACCCCTTAACTGTTTTCGGGGTGGATGGGTGGATAAACATCGATGATTTAAAAATCAAAACGATCGGATTTTTTTAAAAAAATTAAATCAGATTTTTTTTTAAAAAAAAATCAAATTTATTTTAATCAAATGCTTTTGGAGTAAAAAAAAAATCTATCCAAAGATAGTTTTCTATTTAAGATACATTCATAATTTAGTTTATTCGGCAGGAACTGGAGCTTAGTTAGGTAGCATGAGGAGGCTGTATATTCGGTTTGGCGGTTCGAATCCCGAGTGTCGCCGAACGGGGTGAGCTCCCGTGACTTGTCACAGCTTCTGCCAACCTAGCACTTCGAAAGCACCTAAAAAATGCAAGTAGAAAAATAGGAACCACCTTTGGTGGGAAGGGAACAGCGTTCCGTGCGCCTTTGGCGTTGAGTCATGCTGGCCACATGACCACGGAGACGTCTTCGGACAGTGCTGGCTCTTCAGCTTTGAAACAGAGATGAGCACCGCCCCCTAGAGTCGGGAACGACTAGCGCATATGTGCGAGGGGAACCTTTACCTTTAATTCCCATCTATTGGCTCCTTCCCATGAACCGTTTTTCTCCTTCATGCCAGGCAATGCCCAAAACACGCTGGCCCAACCTGCGGTGTGGCTCACCATTGCCCTGACCACCGTGGTCTGCATCATGCCAGTCGTTGCCTTCCGGTTCCTCAAGCTGGACCTCCGGCCAGAACTCTCGGACACGGTGAGTGAAAGCCGGTCCGCGGAACCCAGGACCTCCCTCCCTCCCTCCTTCTTTGCGGGGAACATTCCCTCGTGTGGACGGACGGAGCTGACCAGTTTTAGCTTACGGTGGTCTCTGTTTTTTCAGTGCCGTTGTAACATCCGACGGTCAGTAAATGCATCGTTGTGAATCGAGGATTAGGATAGGGGGGTTGTGGCAAGGGTGAAATCTACTTACCTTCCCTACCAGTTCGTAACTTCGCGCGCCATCGTCACGTCCAATTTTTGACCCCCTGCACATGCGCAAAGCTTTCTGGGCATGTGCAGAGGGTCAAAAATGGGTTACTTCTTAGTTAAAACCACGAAGTAACGATGTGTGGGCGAGTGGGTGGAGCCTCGCGCTGCCACCGCTACCAGTTCACTGAACCACATGCCACCGGGGCTACCGGCTCGCACGAACCAGAAAGAACCGGCAGGATTTCACCACTGAGTTGTGGTTAGGGTTAGGGTTGGGTCTGTGGTTGGGGTTAGAGTTAGAGTTAGGGCTGTGGTTAGGGTTAGGGTGGGGATTGGGGTTCAGGTTGGGGTTAGAGTTGGGGTTGGGGGTTTGGGATGCTGGCAGAAGGCGCAGTAGTGGGAAGATTTTGGCGAGGAAGCTGAATAGCCTCTCGCTTTGACGTCCGCTCGCTCTGCTTTCTTCCCCAGGTCCGTTACACCCAGTTGGTTCGCAAGAAGCAAAAAACCCAGCACCGTTGTATGGGCCGCGTGGGCCGCGTGGGTTCCCGACGCTCCGGCTACGCCTTCTCCCACCAGGAAGGTTTTGGAGAGCTCATCACTTCCGGCAAGAACATGCGGCTCAGTTCGCTGGCCCTTTCCAGTTTCAGCGGCCGCCCCAGCGCCAGCTGGATCGAGACGCTGCGGAAGAAGAAAAACAGCGGCGGCGGCGAGCCCAGCGTGCCCGAGAAGACGCTGAAAGTGTGACACAACGCCAGGGGAGCATCGTAGACGATGGATGGACCCATGTGCTAAAGATCTCGTTCCGGCCGTGAGGATGAGAGAAAGGGAGCTCACCAAACGGGAGCAGATCAGCTGTCGCCGAGAACTCAGAACCGTGGCTTGAAGTCTAACGCTATCGCCATGTAACCAAACCACGTAACCCTCGCACCCCCTCAAGTCAAGCTGCCGGTGTATTTGAGGTAGCTCGCTCTAGCTGATCGGCGAATGTGGGACGTTTAACTGTTCCTCTCCTTGGACAGGAAATCCTTCGAGCATTTACGTTCTGCTTTTGAATCCAGGGATAGTTCTTCGTTCGAGTAACGTGGCAACTTTTCTCCAAAGTATGTACGAATCAAGAGAATTGGGGATGTAAGATGGGGGCTAGGACTGGGGGAGACGTAGAACTCCTCCTACTACAACCCTGTAACCTTGTGCTTTGGGTTTGCCATTTTTTTTTTAACCTTGGGGGAGAGAGAGAGAGAGAGAGCAGGGAAAAAATAATCTCGCAAACGAATCTCGTTTACAAAGGAGTGAGGATTTTTCCTACTCCTCGTTGGACATCCAGCTGGCATTTAAAAGGCACTGGGTCAAACATTTGAGGGTTGCCAACTCCCCCAAAGCGGCCACGAGGCCCGCCTTGCCACGAAAGCATTTTGGCATCTGATAACTCAGGTTGAAGAAAAGACTCGCTCCGCGAGCGACGTCCAAGTCTCGGCATGTGGAAACGCGGCTCTTTTCAGTTTAAAGACAAGAGGACCGAGTGCTTTCGGACTTACAAGGGGGGCGCCCCACCCCAAATCTTCCAAGAAGAGTTCAGGATTCGCACCACGTCTTTCCGGGCGTCTCTCGGAGGCTTTGGATCTTCCTTTCTCCCAGGGAGAAAGTAAAGAAATTTTATTTTTTTATTGTGTCGGACTTTTCGATTGCAAAGAGTTCCTTCCTTGTCCTTCTGGGCCCTGTCCTTCGAGGGTCCCACAACTCATTTCCCGTGTCCCAGGAATTGGTGGAAAACAGGGACCACCGAATCGGGGCAGAGTAAACCAAGAGTAACATTGGGAAGAGTCCCAGTTCCAAAAACGCCTCGTTTCTTCCCGCAGCCAAACTCGTTGAGATCCGTACAGCTTCCACTTCCTTTCGAAGAAACAATTGACCTTCCTGGGATCCCTTTCGGCCTGCAGAGACCCGTAAGGATGTCCTGCTAGATCCTCAACTGCAGATCGAAGGAGCAGATTCCCACCAGATCCCTTAAGCCATGCTATGCTGTCGGGGTAGACGATTCGTCCAGAAACTGGCACGACCGTTAGAGACAAAGGATAACCGATTCCGTTGAACCTCCAAAATGATTTTCCTTCGTCCAAACGCAGAATTGGGAGGGGAGCACTGAAATCTAAGTATTTTTCGGGGGGATCCCGTTTGCAAATCTACCCTGTTGCCTTGAAGTAAGACGTCTTCTCCGTAGCCAAATATCATGGGACAAGTTTCCGGGCAGCCCTGAAAACAGAGGGGTAGCTTGAGTGTGTCAACCAACTGATACCAACATAGATTTTCTGGCGCATCAACAGTTGTAACCGGTACTTCTTGAACAGTGGCTAACCTGGTTAAAAAGAGACTGTTCCAAGAGATCGTCGGAAGTTGGAGGAAGCTGGCAAGTTTGGGATCGTTCGGGCTCTTCCGTTACTCCGCTCGCAAATTTACACCACCGACGAGACTGAACCAATCTGGGACGGACAACATCACGGGCAAGAGGGAGAGGGACGGTGCCCGGTTCTCTCGATTTTGATACCAAAGAGGACATATTTTGT
Organism: Arizona elegans; assembly: GCA_022577455.1. NCBI lineage: Eukaryota > Metazoa > Chordata > Lepidosauria > Squamata > Colubridae > Arizona > Arizona elegans. The sequence continues at coordinate 3,713,136 of JAKOOJ010000036.1, forward strand.
CCGCGAGGGAGAGGCGTGGGATAAATCCAGTTTGGGCACAGCCTCTCCGTTCGGGCAGAAGAGGGGGGAGGGGGGGCGAAACCGCAACTGTGCCAAGCAGGGATTAAGGAACATTCAGTATAATTTATTTTACATTTCTATACTGGGCAGAATTGTTATCGTTTTATGACTATAAAGAGAAATTGCCTTTTCTTTAAAAAAAAAATAATAATGTGGGTTTTTTTCCTAGCGGCGTGCCTTTATTGGAGATCTAGGCGATCTTGTTGGAGGGGCTATGGTGTACCGTTTAATGACGGTTCAAAGTGACGGGAAAAGAGGATTCGTGACCCGTTGTTGCAATTATGACTGTCACACACACACACACACGCCCCTGTGGTCACACGATTGCAATTTGCGACTTTCCTACCTGACACGGTGGCTCGGTGGCTAAGACGCTGAGCTTGTCGATCGAAAAGTCGGCAGTTCAGCGGTTCGAATCCCGAGTGCCGCGAAACGGGGTGAGCTCCCGTTACTTGTCCCAGTTTCTGCCAATGTAGCAGTTTGAAAGCACGTAAAAAAAAAAAAACAGTAGAAAAATAGGGACCCCCTTTGGTGGGAAGGAAACAGCGTTCCGTGCACCTTTGGCATTGAGTCATGCCGGCTACATGATCACTTAATGACCGTGTGACTCGCTTAACGACCATGGTAAAAATGGTCGTAAAAAATCACATCCGGGCACACGATGATTCAACGTCCAACCATGGCCAAATGAACGACAGAAAATCCAATCCCATTGGTGGTCATAAGTTGAGGACTACCTCTTCAGTACATTCTCCTATGTGTGTGGGGCTGGCAATGAGTGTTTTGCCCTCCATTTCTACTCCTCTTCTTAATTTTTAAAGAAGGAATTTGCAGAACGGAGAGTCAAGAGCTTCGAATCCTTTTTTTTTTTTGTTTGTTTGTTTTCACGTTATCGCCATGAGGTCTAGAAACTTGAGTTTCCCTTTATAAGATGCTATCGGAGTAGAACTAGATGGGGATAACCTCGGATATTTGTCGAAAGTCAGATCTGGGGTACGTTTTTTTGAAAACCCACAAATGCATCTCATCACTTTGGAAAACGGTGAAGGGACATGTGGGCGTGGCCAAGCCATGGGAAAGCCCCGCCTCGCCCAGCTTGGCTCGCTCACTCGAGCGGCCTAAAAGGCTTGCGTCCCCTCAAACGCGCCTGCAACCTCTTCCTTGGCGGCGTGGGGCTGTTTGTCAATATCATCCCAGCTCCCTCTCCCGAGCCATTTACCGTCCGTCCTCGACTTAACGACGGTTCATTTAGTGACCGTTCGAAGTTACAACAGCCTTAAAAAAAAGGGCCGTTTGCCCCACTTAACGACCTTTTGCAGCGTCCCCCGTTGGTTCAGGCGCTCAAAATTCAGACGCTGGGCCACCGACTTGTATTTACGACAGTCGGGAATTCCCACGATCCCTTTTTGCGTCCTTCGAACGAGCCAAGTCAACGGGGAAGCCAACACCCCCCCCTCCCCGCATCCCTAACTTAACGGCAGGGATTTCCCGTTACGGTGGCAAGGAAAGCGGTGGCAAAGCTCCACAAGCGTCCCGCTTAGCGACGGGGCTCGGCTGTGGTCGTAGGTCGAGGACCTCCCTGACAAGACAGAGTTTGTTTTTAAATTCTTGGTGAATTTGCACTGGGAAACAACCTTATTTTGAAAGAGAAAGAGCTGGGACACCGGGAGAGGGGCGGTGGGGGGGGAAACCCGGGTGCCTCATATTTTCTTTCTGCACAACGCTGGTGTATTTTCCCCCACCCACGCCCCCCACCCCGTCCTGCCCGCTGTGCCCTCTGCCAGCTCCACCCCATTGCTCAATCTCCCCACCTGCTTTCACAACTCCGAAAGGGACATTAGTCGCTAATTTCAACAGCCGCGACTTGAAGTTCCTCAAATGTTTCTCTGCAACCGAGGCAGCTGGCAGGAGTCCTGGGCCCGCGGGGGCATCGCCTTGGCATCATGTGGCTGGCTGGTGCCACCCTGATCGCCCACATCCTGGCGGCCGTGGCCGGATTTACGGCCCCCACGTTGCCTTGCGAGCAGCCAGGTGAGACGGTTCGAAAATTCGCTCTGGCCGGTGGCTGCGGACGAATGCTTCCAAAACAAAGATTAATTTGTGTGTGTTTGTGTGTGCCTGGGTGTGTGAGTTTACGGATGTGTCGTTAAGGTGAGAGGGTGGAAATGGGTGACCCGTTTGCACCCACAGCTGCCAGGCACGATTTTTCTAGTTTCTTGGCGCTTCGGCTGCAGGTTTAGCCTTTTAAAAGAAGGGAATTCATTTGTGTGTTTGTTTGTTTAGGCGTGGGTGTCTTTGAGAAAAGGGTGATGGTGGGATGGCTGGAAGAGGGAGAGAAAGGAAGAAAAGAGGGAAGGAAGGAGAGCAAGACGCAAAGGAAGGAGGGAAAGAATGTCGGGAAGGGAGGAAGGAAGAAGATAAATGATGGGGAAGGAAGGAGAGAAAGAAAAGGGAAAAGGAGGAGAAAGGAAAGAATGGAGAGGGGAGGGAAGGGGGAGAAAGGAGGAAAGGAGGAAGAGAGGGGAAGGGAAAGGGAGGGAAGGGAAGAGGGAGAAAAGAGAGGAAAGAAGGAAAGGAAAGGAGGAAGGGAAGGGAAAGGAAGTAAATGGAAGAGAAGGGAAGGAAGAGAAGAGAAAGGAAGTAAATGAAGAAGGAAAGGAAAGGAAGTAGATAGAGGAGAAGGAAAGGAAAGAACCACGAAGGAGAAAAAGGAAGGAAAGGAAGCAAGAGAGAAGGAAAGACAGAAATTCGTAAACGGTGGCTCATCTCTAAGCTGCCCCGCACCGCAGGGCCGTCGTGAACAGAACAGCCGTAGCCGCTGGTCAACGAAGGCGCAAGAGGCCTTTTTAGGCTGCGGGAAAGTTTCGAAAAGAAGAAATCCAGACACGAAAAGTGGGGAAGGAAAAGGGTGGGGGAAAAAACCCCCCCTGTTTTCTTCCTTTCTCTAGAACAAAACTAGTTTGTTTCTGTGCAGGTAGAAAAGAAGAAATAGGAACCGAGAGGCAGGAAGAGTTTTAAGCGAAAAACTGTTGAAGCAGGGGAAAAAAAAAAGATGATTCGGAACTTCTGTTTTCTTTTTCTCTCTTTTTTTCTACTGTAAATGTCGGCGCCACCAGAATTTTCGCCATGGTGGCTCTTCCTTTTTCCTCCCCCCCATCTCTGCCCTTTCCTAAATACCCCACTTGGGGGAGGCAAAGGGGTCCCAGCAGAGCCCCCCTAAACAAGAAAATATTTTCCTTCTTTCTTTTTTTCCCCTCCCCTGATATATTCTCCTTTTTAATTTGCGGATCATATACAACACAAAAACGCAAAAGGAAATAATAGGAAAGAAGGAAGGAAGGGAGGGAGGAAGGAAGGAAGGAAGGGAGGGAGGGAGGGAGGGAGGGAGGGACGCGAGGAGGAGGAAGGAAGGAAAGGAAGGAAGAAGGATGGATGGATGGAAGGAAGGAAGGAGATCAGAATGAGAGGAAGAAAGAAAGGAATGGAAAGACACTGGAGGAAGGGAGGAAGGAAGGAAGGGAGGAAGGAACAAAGGGAGGGAGGGAGGGAGGGAGGCGAGGAGGAGAAAGAAAGGAAAGGAAGGAAGAAGGATGGATGGATAGAAGGAAGGAGATCAGAATGAGAGGAAGAAAGAAAGGAATAGAAAGACACTGGAGGAAGGAAGGAAGGAAGGAAGGAAGGAAGGAAGGAAGGAAGGGAGAAGCGTAGAAAAGAAGGAGAAAAGAAAGAGAAAATCTTGACAAAAAAAAACATCCCTTTGGTGCGGAGTGGAAATACGATAATCACTTCCAATCTCTCTCTTGTCAAGCTTCGATGCTATCTTGATGCTATTTTTTTACTTTTTCCATAATAATATAAAGTCACACTTTCAGTAACAACAATCCTATCTCATTGGTAAAACCCCAAAATCAAAAGTTTCGTGTTTTTTTTCCCCAGCACAAAATCCAGAAACGCACAAAAATAATTGTGTAGTTTTTTCCCCACCCCTCTGATCAAAACAGTCCTTTGAGCCATCGCTGCTAATGAAAAAAATCTTAATTTTTCCACAATCCAGCCAGGCTGCACACAAAACCTTATCACACGATCATCATTAATCCAAGATTTGTGGGGGTCGGGGGTTATCATTCCCCCTCATTGGGGTGGATTGGGGTGGGGTGGGGGTTGTCTTCTGGAAGAAAGGAACGTGGGAGAATCAGGAAGGGGAGGAAAAAAAAGAGAGAATATCCTGAGAAAAGATGAAAATGCAGAACGAAATTTGCAAAAAAGAAAGATTTGCCGTTTGTCTTTTGGGAAGCGAGTCTGGAAGTGTGCTTTTTACGGGCGTGTGATTGTGGGTGTGTGCTTGTGTTGCTGGAGGTGGGATGGGGATTGTACACAGGAAGGAGGGAAGCTTAAAAGACCCAACAAGGAAGCTGTACAGGCTGAGCCTCCAGTCGTCTTTCAAGTCTACCTGGGCCTCAAATTGGAAAAAGTCCCTGAAATTTTGAGTTCTCGTCTTAATATCCAAACATGGTTAACTCATAGTTTGGGGGTGGGGGTGGGAGGCAAACCAAAGCAAGATTATTTCCTCCGTTAAAATAAATAAATAAATAAAAATCGCCCCCAAATCTCTTCCTCTGTCTGGACTTTTCAGATTTAAAACCCCCCCACTTAAAACAACAGGAAGGGGAAGCGGAGAAGCAGAAGAAGGAAAGTGGGGGTGGGGGAAAAAGAAAAATCCCATTTAGAGAGGTTGAAATGTTCTTTTTCTTTCTTCTGCTTTCTTTCCCTTTTTGTTTTTCTTCTTCTGGTGAACGTTAACAAGGATTCTTTGGGAGAAAAAAAAAAAGAATTAGAGCAAAGTTTTATAGGTCACGTGATCTGCCCAGCTCAACTCTTAAGGGATTCTGGGAAAATCTCTGGAGAGAAATAACTTTAATGATTGTGCTGCTTTCTCTGAGGAGACCCATTCATCTTAATTATCATATCTTCTCCTCCTTTTCTCCTTCTTTTCCTTCTCCTTCATCCACCTTTCTCCCTTCCCCTCCTCCTCTTACTTCTCTGTCTCCATCTTCTCCTTCTTCTCCTTCCCCTCCTCCATCTTCTCTTTCTCCTTCTACTTCTCCTTCATCCACCTTTCTCCCTTCCCCTCCTCCTCTTCCTCCTCTGTCTTCATCTTCTCCTTTTCCTTTTCCTTCTCCATCTTCTCTTTCTCCTTCTACTTCTCCTTCATCCACCTTTCTCCCTTCCCCTCCTCCTCTTCCTCCTCTGTCTTCATCTTCTCCTTCTTTTTCTTCTCCTCCATTTCCTCCTCTTTCTCCTTCTCCTCCTTCATCCACCTTTCTCCCTTCCCCTCCTCTTCCTCCTCTGTCTCCACCTTCTCCCCTTTCTACTTTTCCTTCTCTCTCCTCCTTTCTTCTTCCTCCTCCTCTACCTCGTCTGTCTCCATCTTCTTTTTCTCCTTCTCCCTCTCTTCCACCTACTCTTTTTCCTTCTCCTTCATCCTCCTTTCTCCCTCCTCCTCCTCTTCTCCCTCCTCTGTCTCCATTTTCTTTTTCTCCTTCTCCATCTTCTCCTCTTTCTTCTTCTCCTTCTCCTTCTCCTTCATCCACCTTTCTCCCTTCACCTCCTCCTACACTGCCTCCTGCCTCTGCCTTCTCCTTTTCTTTCTCCTTCATCCTCCCTTATTCCTTCTCCTCCTCTCCTCCTCCTTCCATCTTCTTTTCCTTCTCCTCCATCTTCTCTTTCTCCTTCTCCTTCTCCTTCATCTACCTTTCTCCCTTCCCCTCCTCCTACCCTTCCTCCTGCCTCTGCCTCCCCCTTCTTCTCCTTTTCTTTCTCCTTCATCCTCCCTTATTCCTTCTCCTCCTCCTCCTCCTCTTCCTCCTCTTCCTCCATCTCCTCCTCCTTTCTTCCCTTCTCCATATAATTCCTCCTTCTTCTCCTTCTCCTTCTCCTTCTCCTCTTCCCCCCTTCCCTTCCTCCCTCCCTCCTCCTCTTACAGGTATTCCCTCCAAAAATCCACTTAAGTCAGCCACACTTCAGCCCAGCTTCAGGCAGGCTCCCTTAAGAGAAGAGCCCCCCTACCCTGGCCAGAGGGATGGACTAGATGACCTCCAAGGTTCCTTCCAGCCCTACTATCTCCCACCCCCTCTCCCCCAAAAGGACGCAAGCAAGGGGATTAACAGCTGCCCGTGAAATTCTCCTGATCGGTTAACCCGATTCTTGGCACGGCTGGCCGAGAGGCCCCTTAACCTTTAATCAAATGCCAGATTTTGCAAAAAATAAAAAATTAAATCACCTATTTTCCTGCCGGATCTGCTTGCTCTTTTCCGCCGTTGACCTTTTTTTTCCCCTCTGAATTGATTAATACCCCACTGCCGAGAATCTAATATAATCAGGATAGACTAATTGCTCTTCCTTGAAATCTGATCTGCTTCGAGTTCGGATTCTGCCAGGCGAAAAAATAAACCTCAGTTATAGCAAAGCATCCGAACGACCAGCTTCCACTCCTCTTCAGACTTACAAACATTCGTTCCTTTTAGGGACCATCTGAAGTTAGGACGACCGTGGGAAGAAAAGGGACTTAGGGCCATTTTTTTTCACACTTACGACCGTCGTAGCCTTTCCGTGGGCCAAGAGGCAGATTCTTAAGGGCGTCGTGCCTCGTTTTGCCACCTTTCTCGTCGCTAAGGGAATCCCTGCAATTGTTAAGTTAGGAACACTTTAAGTTGTTCAGGGAATCTGGCTTCGCGAAAACCAGATTGCGTGACTCCGGGACCTTGCAACCGTCATAAATACGAGTCAGTTTGCCAAATGATCAAAATTCAGACGCAACTGATTCGTATTTATGACCGTCACCGTATTCTGGAGTCACGCGATTTCCATCCCCCCGCACACTTTTGAGACCTTCCGCTGAGCAAAAGTCGAAGGGTTTGTAAAACAGGGCAAAGCTCACTTCACAGCTGTCTCGCTTAGCGACGTAACTTGAGCTCCATTGCGGTCGTACGTCGAGGACTCGCGGCTACAAATCTTTGCACCAAACCCTTTGCAACGTTTTTTGTTGTTTTTTTTTTAGCAAGCATCAGAAAGTGGATTCTGGTTTTGTGTCATTTTGACTTGGCCAAGCCGGGTGTGAATTCTCAAAATTTTTTGCTTTTTTTTTTTTTTAAAATAAACCTCACTTTAGTGTCTCTTTTTTTAGCGCCCGTTAAATTGAGCCTCGTTTTTTTTAGAGCGAGGCAGGTGGCCGCTGTCCATTTAAGTAAGTCAATATATAAATTGCCCCAAATGATGCGGTTGTTTGGCAAAATCAATTTGGCACCCTCCGGGCCAAAATCAATCACAGCTCGGACGCCTCGTCGAGGAAGTGGCAGGGAGTTCCTCAGGCCGCAATCTCCTCTGTTTAAACAAAGCGTTCCGTCTGAAGCTCATTTGTTGTTTTTTTAAAAGGAAGAAATAACCACATTAACAAATGACCATTTACCGGTATTTATTTCCTGGCGATTCTAGGAATTGCTTGCACTGGCCTATTTGACGTGACCTTGAGCTGCTTTCCACACCAGATGCCCCCTCGAACCCGGCTCTTTCGCCTACCCCCCCCCCCGTTGCTATGGAGACACACTTAAAAAAACACGCACACAACAATTTGTCAATATTTGTTTTTCGATGCTGAAACCCCAGAAGACAGGAAGGTGATGAACCGGCCAACGTTAATTAAACCTATTAAAAATTTTGGAGAGAAAAGGCTGGCTTTTCGGCTTTGAGCCAGCCAGTGGGCCGTGCCCATTTGAACTGGCTCTGTTTCGTGCTCCCATACCTTTCCTTCCTTCCTTTCCCCCCCCCCCCCCCATTTTCTTGGTGCCTAAGCTCTATTTTGCTTGCTTTGGTTCTGTGGTTGATAAAACTGCTTTAAGGTGATGTTTTTTTAAATTTGTTATTATTATCTCTTTTATACATTAAACTGGAAACTCAGTCAACTGCACATTTAAAAATGTATCACAAATATCATTTTCTTCTTCTTCTCCTTCTCCTCCTTCTTCTCCTTCTTCTCCTTCTTCTTCTTCTTCTTCTTCTTCTTCTTCTTCTTCTTCTTCTTCTTCTTCTTCTTCTTCTTCTTCTTCTTCTTCTCCCCTCCTCCTCCTCCTCCTCCTCCTCCTCTTCCTCTTCTCCTTCTCCTTCTCCTTCTCTTCCTCCTTCTTTTTCTCCTCCTCCTCTTCTTCTTCCTTCTTCTTCTTCTCCTCCTCCTCCTCTTCCTCTTCTTCTTCTCCTTCTCCTTCTCTTCCTCCTTCTTTTTCTCCTCCTCCTCTGCTTCTTCCTTCTTCTCCTCCTCCTCCTCTTCCTCCTCTTCCTCCTCCTCCTCCTCCTCTTCTCCTCCTCCTCCTCCTCCTCTTCCTCCTCCTCTTCCTCCTTCTTCTCCTTCTCCTTCTTCTCCTTCTCCTTCTTCTTCTCCTCCTCCTCCTCTCCTCCTCCTCCTCCTCCTCTTCCTTCTTCTTCTCCTTCTCCTCCTTCTTCCTCCTCTTCCTCTTCCTCTTCTACTTCTTCTTCATTATTATTTTAATTTCCCATTGCTGTCCTGATTCTGTTGCAGTTGGGTGGCTGATAAAATTCATACGAACCGTCTTCGCCCATTGCTCTTCTGGTTTCCGTTTCGGCCCTCGATCTAGTCCAGGGGTCAGAAACCTGCGGCTCTGGAGCCGCATGTGGCCCTTTCACCCCTCTGCTGCGGCTCCCTGTCACTCAAACTATACGTCACAGCCACAAATGTGCGACACCCGCCAGCACGCAATTTATTGAGCTTTTCAACCTCCGGTAGGCCAACCATGAACAAATCCCAAGAAAAGAAAAGTTTCGGAAGAAAAGAGAACATTTAATTCAACTACATATGTTAGTTTTGTGGCCTCTCAAGAAATAAGTCAGGCCCGGGAAGGGTTTTTGTGACTCCCGGTGTTTTCTTTTCTGTGGTGAAACGGGTCCAAATGGCTCTTTTGAGTGTTTAAGGTTGCAGACCCCTGTTCTAGTAACTTCTTCATGATCTCTTCATCTCCCAATTTTGACTTTTGAAGAGAAGCAAAAGCTGGTTCATATCGAAGGGCCAAGCCCTCCCCGTTGCCTTTTGACCGAGCGCCGATAAAACTATTGATCGGACGGAGAAGTTTTCCCACATCAGCGAAAGTGTTATCTTCTCTCGTGCAGAATTCCCAAGGTCAGGGCTTCCGGAAAGTTCTCGCTGATATCTGCATGTTTGCTCCTTAGGGCTGGGAGCTGAGCTGGTTAGGGAGGTTTTTTTTTTACGATGATTTGAACTCGGGTGCCCCTCCGCCTGGCTGTCGGACTTCTTATCAATCTGTTATTAAGAGAGAATATTCTAATATCTGTCCTAATGGAGGGTCCATAATCACGTTGTAGGTCATCTATAAAAGCGTTTTGGATCGTGTTCTCCTTCTTCTCCTTCGTGGCATTCTTTCCTTTTTCTTTCTCCATCTCCTGGTGTACATTTTCCTTCTCCTTTTCCTCTTGTTTTCCTCCTCCTCCTCCTCCTCCTCCTCCTCCTCCTCCTCCTCCTCCTTCACTTTTTCTTCTTTCCTTTCCTTTCTTTTTTCTTTTCTTTTCTTCCATTTTTATTTTTATTTCCATCTCCTCCCTGCTTCACTTCCTCCTTCCCTCGTTCTCTCCCCTCCCACCTCCACCTCCACTTCTTCCTTTCTTCCTCCCTCCTCTACGATACTCCTCCCTCCCTCTCTCCTCCACTCCTTCCTTCCTACCTTCCCCTCTCCCTCCCTTCCTCTTTCTCACACAAATTCCCTTTCTTCCTTCCTTCCTGCATTTTCTTTCCTTCCTTCTTTTCTCCCTCCTCCACTCCTACCTTCCTTCCTTCCCTCTCCTCCCTTCCTCTTTCTCACACAAATTCCCTTCCTCCCTTTCTTTCCTTCTCTCCCTCCCACCTCCACTTCCACTTCTTCCTTTCTTCCTCCCTCCCTACTCTACTCCTCCTTCCCTCTCTCCTCCACTCCTTCCTTCCTTCCTTCCTTCCTTCTTTCCTTCCTTCCTTCCAGCATTTTCCTTCCTTCCTTCTCTCCCTCCCACCTCCACCTCCACTTCTTCCTTTCTTCCTCCCTCCTCTACTCCTCCCTTCCTCCTCCCCTCCTTCTTTCCCCCTCCCTCTTTTTCACACAAATTCCCTTTCTTCCTTTCCTTCCTTCCTTCCTTCTTCTCTCCCTCCTCCACTCCTTCCTGCCTGCCTGCCTGCTTGCCTACATTTTCCTTCCTCCCTCCATCCCTCCCTTCTTTCCTTCCTTCCTTCCTTTCCTTCCTTCCTGCATTTTCCTTCCTTCCTTCCTTCTTCTCTCCCTCCTTCCTTCCTTCCTTCCTTTCCTTCCTTCCTTCCTGCATTTTCCTTCCTTCCTTCTTCTCTCCCTCCTCCACTCCTTCCTTCCTGCCTGCCTGCATTTTCCTTCCTCCCTCCCTCCCTCCTTCCTCCCTCCATCCCTCCCTTCCTTCTTTCCTCTTTCTCCCACAAATTTCCTTCCTTCCATCCTTCCTCCCTCCCTCCCTTTTCTCCATCTCCTCCTCCTCCTCCTTCCCTCTTCCTTTATCTCTCTTTTCACTATTTTTTTAATTCCCTTTTATTTGGCAGCTCCCCCCGCTGATGCCATCGTCGTCCTGCCAGGTTCCAACGTAACCCTAACCTGCCCGGAAGGGGAGCCGGCCAACCAGACTCAGCTGCATTGGAAGTTTGAGAAACAACCCGTCTCTTCCACCCACCCTGCGGTGTGGGACACTTCGGGGGCCGGCCTTTTTCTTCCCTTCGTCCATCCCAATCAGTCGGGGTCTTACAGCTGCTCCGAGGAGAGCCGAGTCCTTTGTACCCATCGTTTGATTGTCGAAGGTGGGCGTTTTATCCCTCCTTGGTTCTTCCTTCTCGGTCTTCTGCCCTTGGGCCTTGCTCCGGGGTTCCTGAGCATGTGCAGAGTGCTTCCCCAGACCCTGATATCTTCTCTCTCTTCTTTTTTTTTCCCCCAGAGCCCCCCAAGACCCCAGATTTTACCTGTTTCCGCCGGAGTTTAGTCAAGGATATTCTCTGCGAGTGGAGAACGTTTTCTCCGGTGTCGCCACGCACCAAAGCTTCCCTCTGGATGCAAAGGTCTGTATGCGAGGTGGCACTGCCCATTTGCCAAACCCCAGTAGTCCCCGACTTACGACCGTTCACTTTAGTGTCCCTTCGAATTTACAACAGCCCTAAAAAAAAAAAACTTTGTGACTTCGTTTTTTACACTTATCTCCGTTGCGGCATCCTCCGGGGGCCACCTGATCAAAATCCAGACGCCTTGGCTGCCGACTCGTAGTTATGACGGTCGCAGTGACCCTCTCCCTCTCCCCCCCCCACCAGGGTCAGGCGATCCCCTTTTGCGACCTCCTGACAAATGGGGAAGCGGGATTCATTTAACAACCCGTGGGACTCCTTTTTAAGAATCGCAAGGATTCCCTGAAGAAAGTTCGTAAGACGGGGCCTTAACTTGCTTAGCGACGGAAATGTTGGGGCTCCGTTGTGGTCGTACGTCGAGGACTTCACCGCCATGCAAAAATAATCTCTGCAGAGCTGGGATAGCAGAAGGCTAAAAATTCAGGCTCAGAGGCAATTTCTTCCTTTGATTTGAGAGCCTCTGCATGGCCTGGAATGTAGAACTGGTGGGTTCCCTGTGAGGTCATCCAGTCCAACCCCCATGCCAGGTGCAGAAAACTCCAGCTGGGCTTCTTTCCCGAGATGAACTTCTCTTTTGAGAAGATGAATCAGAGGTTTCCCTTGAGGTTGGTGGGACTCCAACTCCCATCATCCCCCCAGCCAGCTGCCGCTTCCATGCCTCCCTGGACAGGTTCACGGGGGAAAACTACACAGAGCAACAATGCCGCTATTATAGTCGGTCCCGGAAATTCTTCTGCCGCGTTCAAGGGCTGAACAACGAGGAAGATGGACTGCTGCTGGTGTCTGTCTGCGTGGCCAACCTCGCAGGGACGGCGCGGAGCCAGAAATCCTTCCACACCGATATTTTGCGTGAGTATGCTTGTCTCCATCCGACACGTGTGCAATTAAAAGAAGACAAAAAAATCCCACAAGATTATCTCGGCCAATGTATCTATCTATCTTATCTATTGTCTTCCTTCCTTCCTTCCTTCCTTCCTTCCTTCCTTCCTTCTCTGTCTCTCTTATCTATCTATCTATCTATCTATCTATCTATCTATCTATTGTCTTCCTTCCTTCCTTCCTCCCTCCCTTCCTCCGATATTTATCTATCATCTGTCTATCTATCTATCTATCTATCTATCTATCTATCTATCTATCTATCTATCTATTCTTCCTTCTGTCCACCCTCTTTCTCTCACTCTCTTCCTCCCTCCCTCTTTCTTTCCCTTCTTCCTTTCATTCTTTCCTGTCCCTTCCTTCCTTCCGTCTACCCTTCATCCCTCCCTCCCTTCCTTTCTTCTCTCTCTCTGCCATCTACTATCTATCTATCCATCCATCTATCCATCGATCTCTATCATCTACCATATCTATTGTCTTCTTTCCTTCCATCCACCCTCTTTCTTTCCTTCTCCCTCCCTTTCTCCCTTCTTTGGTTCCTTCCCTCCTGTCCCTTCCTTCTCTCTCTCTCTCTTTCTTTCTTTCTTTCTTCATCTATTTATCTATCTATCTATCTATCTATCTATCTATCTATCTATCTATCTATCTATCTCTATCTATCTATCTATCTATCTATCTATCTATCTATCTCTTTCTGTCTTTTCCATCTATCTGTCTTTCATCTTAAATCTATCTATCCATCCATCTCCCTCTGTTTCATCTTCCTCTATCTCAGGGGTGAAATCCAGCAGATTCTGACAGGTTCTGGAGAACCGGTAGCGGAAATTTTGAGCAGTTCGTAGAACCGGCAAATGCCGCCTCTGGCCGGCCCCAGAGTGGGGAGGGAATGGAGATTTTGCAGTATCCTTCCCTTGGAGTGGGGAGGAAATAGAGATTTTACAGTATCCTTTCCTGATGATGGGGTGGGAATGGAGATTTTGCAATATCCTTCCCCTGGAGTGGGGTGGGAATGGAGATTTTGCAATATCCTTCCTCTGGAGTGGGGAGGAAATGGGGATTTTGCAGTATCCTTCCCCTGCCACGCACACCAAGCCACGCCCACAATAGTAAAAAAAGTTGGATTTCACCACTGATCTATCTTCTATCTATCTGTCTGTCAATCCAGTCCAATCCATCTATCCATCCATCCCTCTTCCCTTTAAAAATCCCCCAGGAAGGGGTGGCACATTTATTTATTATTTATTATTTATTAATTTTATTTCTATACCGCCCTTCTCCCGAAGGACTCAGGGCGGATTAAAAGCACAAAGACAGACAAAATTTTAAAAATAATTAAAATTATTAAATGATAGGCTCAATTATAAAACCCCAAATTTAAAATCCCACATTTAAAAACCAATTAACATGGACGGCCGAGCCAAGCTCTGTTCCTATCCAGCCCCCAATCTGGGCAGGATCAGACCCCACTCTCCCCCGCCCTTGCTCTCCGCCCAGGAGACCCCCTTCCCACCGCTTTCCCACTCCTCTCCCTTTGCAGTCAAGCCAGACCCCCCAGCTAACGTCCAGGTCCACCCCGTTGAGAAAGAACCCCACAAACTCCACGTCACCTGGAGGAACCCCAACTCCTGGGGCTCCAAGTATTACCACCTCCAGTTCCAGCTGCGCTACCGGCTGAAAGGTTCCAAAACTTTCTCCGAGGTGAGATTTTTCTTTCTTTCTATTTTTGTTCCAGTGGATGGGAAGAGGGTGGGAAGTGGGTGTCCGACAAAAAAAATAAATAAATATCCATCTTCTTTGGGACTCGGGGGTGGGAAAAAGCGGCTTCAGAATAAGAGAGTTGGAAGGGGCCTTGGAGGTCTTCTAGTCCACCCCTCTGCTTGAGGAGGAGACCCTCCCGCACCATTTAAGAGAAATGGCCGTCCAGTCTCTTCTTGAAAAGCTCCAGTGGTGGAGAAGGAAGGGAGGGAGGAAAGGAAAGGAAAGGAAAGGAAAGGAAAGGAAAGGAAAGGAAAGGAAAGGAAAGGAAGAGAGAAGAAAGGAAAGAGGAATTAAGGAAAGGGAAGGAAGAGAGAGGATAGGAAAGGAAGGGGAAAGATGGAGGGGAAGAAAGGAAAGGGAGATATAAGAAAGGAAAGGAAAGAGGAATTAAGGAAAGGGAGGGAGGAGAGAGGAAAGGAAAGGAAAGGAAAGGAAAGGAAAGGAAAGGAAGATAGAAGAAAGGAAAGAGGAATTAAGGAAAGGGAGGGAGGAGAGAGGGGAGGAAAGGAAGAGGAAAGATGGAGGGGAAGAAAGGAAAGGAAGATAGAAGAAAGGAAAGGAAAGAGGAATTAAGGAAAGGGAGGGAGGAGAGAGGGGAGGAAAGGAAAGGGAAAGATGGAGGGGAAGAAAGGGAAGGGTAGGGAAGGGAAGGGAAGGGAAGGGAAGGAAAGGAAAGGAAAGGAAAGGAAAGGAAAGGAAAGGAAAGGAAGATAGAAGAAAGGAAAGAGGAATTAAGGAAAGGGAGGGAGGAGAGGGGAGGAAAGGAAGGGGAAAGATGGAGAGGAAGAAAGGAAAGGAAGATAGAAGAAAGGAAAGGAAAGAGGAATTAAGGAAAGGGGGAGGAGAAAGGAAAGGAAGGGGAAAGAGGGAGGGGAAGAAAGGAAAGGAAGATAGAAGAAAGGAAAGAGGAATTAAGGAAAGGGAGGGAGAAGAGAGGGGAGGAAAGGAAAGGAAAGAGGGAGGGAGAGAGGAAGGAAGGAAAGGAAAGGAAAGGAGGGAAGGAGGAAGGAAGGAAGGAAGGAAGGAAGGAAGGAATAACAGAATGGAAGGGAACTTGGAGGTTTTGGAGAACAGGGGGAACCCCCCTCCTCTTCTTTGGGGCAGCCCCTCAAATAATACATCCCCCTCCTCCAGTCCTCCTTTTCCTTAAACTAGACCTCCCCAATTCCGGCAACCGTTCCTCGTACGTTTCATCCTCTTCCACCGAGAAAAGTTTGAACTGACAGAAGGATGCCACCGTCTTCTCTTCCTTCAGGTCCATCTCAACTACGGGGTCACCTCCTACACCATTGTGGACGCCATAAAAAATTCACCCCATATCATTCAGGTCCGGGGAAGGGAAGAATTTGACCACGGAAACTGGAGCGAGTGGAGCCGGGAAAACGTCGCCATTCCGTGGTCAGGTGAGTGGCCTCGCTTTGCGTGGTTGTTCTTCGAAAGTACGAAGCACCATCTTCGCCCCGCAAAACCTCCTCAATCCATACGGCTGTCAATCACTTTCGTTTACAGCCCGCAAGGCTTGATAAAAACGGTCTTTCAGAGGAAGGTTGGAGCTAATTTTTCCAGCCGCAGGGCAAGGCCAAACTTGGCACAGAGTCACAAACAGAACTTTCAGATCCTGAATCGGCCGGATGAACTAATCGCTTCCTGCAAAAGCTCACGTCCCGTTCGCTTCTCTTTTATGTCTTATGGGGAGGGGCCAATCATCTCCAAGCCTTACTCCCAAGTCGACCCTGTTTCCTTAATTCTTGTCGTCTGGCAGCTCTGCGCATACTGGGAACAGGCTCCCGCTCTTCTTATGCCTCGCTGATTTCAGACTCCGGAGGCTGCACATAACTATCAGATGGCCTTGGCTCCCTCTCTGCCTCCGACGCAGAGCCCTCGTCCGAGCTTTCCCAAGCCCCCAACCACCTCACTGTCCGGCTTTGCTGCCAACTCCGCTGGCCGCCGGCGGGCCGCAGGAGGTGGACCTCTTCAAAGCGATGCAGAAAATTATGTGAAAATTAAGCAAATTGAGCCCCCTTCCAAAAAAAAAAAAAAAAAAAAAAAAAAAAAAGAGCCTCTTTGTTTCTTTTCTCCCATCTGCAAAATGCCCGGATTGGTTTTTAGCAAAATCTGAGAAAATTAGAGAAGGAAGAGAAACGCTCCTTAACTTTCTTAGGAAGTCGTTTGTTTTTTTTAATAAAAAATTTACCACTTAAAAGTTTGGGGAAAATAACCAGATTAAGGGGAAGGAACGGAGGGATTTGCAATGACCCCAGAATGAATGGGGCTCTCCTGACCCCCTCTTTGAATGCCCTTCAGATTTTCCTGCAGGTCCCCCCATTGGCAATCTATCTGTTCACTTTCCTTTCTTATTCCTTCGCTTTCCAGAATCTCAAGATTTCAAGACGGAAACAACTCATTACGCTTCAGAGGTAAGTCAGTCCTAGGGCAAGTTTTATTTTATTTTATTTTATTTTTTGTTTTAGAGGAGGAAAATGCTCAGAAAAAAGAAGGAAGGAAAGAGAAAAACTAGAAAGAGAAACAAGGGTGGGAGAAAGAAAGAAAGAAAGAAAGAAAGAAAGAAAGAAAGAAAGAAAGAAAGAAAGAAAGAAATATCTAGAAGGAAAAAAGGAGGCATAAAATCTGCAAGGAACGAAGGAAAGAAAAAAATAGAAAGTGAAGGAAGGAAACTGGAAAGAAAAGAAAGGAAGGAAGGAAGGAAGGAAAAAATAGAAAGTAAAGGAAGGACATTGGAAAGAAAAGGAAAGAAGGAGGGAGGGGGGAAGGAAAGAGGGAAGGAAGGAAGGAAAAATTAGAAAGAAGGGAGGGAGGAAGAAAGAAAAAAATATCTAGAAAAAAAGGAGGCATAAAATCTGCAAGGAAGGAAGGAAAGAAAAAAATAGAAAGAGAAGGAAGGAAAGAAGGAAGGAAAAAGTTGAAAGAGAAGGAAAGAAAGAAAAGGAAAGAAAAGGAAGGGAGAAGGAAAGGAAGGAAGGAAGGAAGGAAAGAAAGAAATATCCAGAAGGAAAAAGGAAGACATAAAATCTGCAAAGAAGGAAGGAAGGAAGAAAAAAAAATAGAAAGAGAAGGAAGGAAATGACAAAGATAAGAAAAAGAAGGAAAGAACCAAGGAAAGAAAGAAGCAAGGAAAAAATAGAAAGGGTTAGGCAGGAAATTGGAAAGAAAAGGAAGGCAGGAAGGCAAGAAAGAAAGAAAGAAAGAAAGAAAGAAAGAAAGAAAGAAAGAAAGAAAGAAAGAAAGAAAGAATCCAGAAGGAAAAAAAGGAAAACGTCAAATCTGCTACCAACTTTCCATCTCCCCATGAGTTATTTTTTTTCTTCTTTGATCGTTTTATATTTTATTTTTCTAAAAAGAGGAACCATGATTTATTTGGCGCCCAAGCCAGATGTCCGGGGCCGTCCCGCCAGAGAAAAACAGTTGACTCGTCCTTTGGCTGCTTCCGTTTTCAAACTCATTTGAATTTCTTTCCTTTTTTTTTTTGCGAAAGGAAGCAGCGACCGAAAAATTAGATTTTATGTTTTTCCCCTAAATTAGATGTTATGTTTTTCAGCCTAAATTAGCAACCTCCAGGTTGTCCTCCCCCTGTCGTCGTAACTCGAGGACCGCCTGTTCTTCCAAGCACGATTCGATTTCTTCTTTTCTCTCTTGCAGGACCCGTCGGATCTGAATTTCTCCGGCTCCTTCACCCCTACCATCTCCGTCTTCTCCAGCCACACCGAGAAGCCCCTCGGTGAGTGGGGTGGGGGGTGGGTTTCTTGGAGAGGAGGGGGTCCCCAAACAGGAAACCCCCACCCCAGTTTTGCAAGCTCTGCACAAAAGGAGAAAAATCCTGAAAGTTAGAACAATTAAGCAGTGGAACTCCTTGCCACCAGAAGTTGCGAATGCTCCAACACTGGAAGTTTTTAAGAAGATGTTGGACAACCATTGGTCTGAAGGGGTGTAGGGTTTCCTGCCTAAGCATGGGGTTAGACTAGAAGACCTCCGAGGTCCCTTCCGACTCCGTTATTCTAAACTAAAAGAACACAGAAACATTTTTGGAGCAAGCTAGAAAGCAGATCGATTTGCAAAACCTTCCTGGATTTCGTTCCCAGAATCCCCCCCCCCCCGGAACCAGACTAAGCCGCAAAGCATTATGGGAGATCTGGTTCTAAGCCTGATGGGGGGGTCTCCAGAGGGGAGGGGAGGGGAGGGGAGGGGAAGGGTGGGCTCACCCAACAGGCCCTCACTAAAAGGGGTGTCTTTTTTGGGGGGGGCAGTGGTGGAAGAGGCTGTCGGAGTCCCATTGCATGTCTTCCTCATCATGGCGGTCACCATCACGCTGGGGCTGGCCTTGGTGGTCGGCGTCCTCACCCGGTGAGAAGGGGGGGGGTCTCTCTTTTTGGGGAGGGGAGGGCTGGGAGGGGGAGTTTGGGGACTGGGGGGGGATAGGAGGGTCCTTCTTGGAGGTCTGCGTTTCAAGAGCTGGGGGGGGAGACACGGTTGGGGAAGCAGAGAGGGAAGGGCGAACAAACTGGGTTTAAAGTGGGGTGAGGGAAGGAAACGTGGTTTGTTTTGGGGGGGAGGGAGTTCACTGGGGGGAGGCCAAGCGGAGCTGAGCAGGGCCTGCCTTCCTTCCTCTCGCCCACCTTCCTTCTTTCCTTCTTTCTTTCTTCCTTTCCTCCCTCTTTCCCTCCTTCCCTCCCGTCATCCCTCTCTCCTTTCTTCCTCCTCTCCTTCATTCCTCCCTTTCCTTTTTTCTTTCCTCCCTCCCGCCCATCTTCCTTCCTTCCTTCTTCCTTCCCTCCTTCCTTCCTTCCTCTCGCCCATCTTCTTAGTTTCCTTCCCTTTCTTTCCTTCCTCCCCTCTTCCTCCCTCCCTCCCTTCCTCTTGCCCATCTTCTTCCTTTCCTTCCTTTTGTCCTTCTTCCTTCCTTCCTTCCTCCCTCCTTCCCTTCCCCTCCCTTCTATTCTTCCTTTCTCTTGCCCATCTTCTTTCTTTCCTTCCCTCTTTCTTTCCTTCCTTCCTTTTTTCCTTCTTCCTTCCTCTCTCCCCCCTCCCCTTCCTTCCTTCCTTCCTCCTTCCCTCCCTCCCCCTCCCTTTCTTCCTTCCACTTGCCCATATTCTTTCTTCCTTCCTTTCTTTCTTTCCTCCCTCCCCCCTTCCTTCCTCCCTTCCTCCTTCCCTCCCTCCCCCTCCCTTTCTTCCTTCCACTTGCCCATCTTCCTTCTTCCTTCCTTTCTTTCTTTCCTCCCTCCCCCTTCCTTCCTCCCTTCCTTCCTCCCTTCCTCCTTCCCTCTCCCCCTCCCTTTTTTCCTTCTACTTGCCCATCTTCCTTGTTCCTTCCTTTCTTTCTTTCCTCCCTCCCCCTTCCTTCCTCCCTTCCTTCCTCCCTTCCTCCTCCCTTCCCTCCCTCCCCCCTTCCTTCCTCCCTTCCTCCTTCCCTCCCTCCCCCTCCCTTTCTTCCTTCCACTTGCCCATCTTCTTTCTTCCTTCCTTCCTTCCGTCCTTCCTTTTATTCCTTTCCTTCCTTCTTTCTTTGCTCCCTCCCTCCTCTTTTCACCATCCCTCCCTTTCCCGCCCCATCCGAAGGCAGATCCTTCCCTAGAGGTTTGCCCACCTCCCTTTCCCACAGACCCTAAACACCTTTGGGGTTCCCCTTGCAGACCTCCCTTCTTCTCCTTCCCCCCATCCCCCCCTCCGGGGACCCAGGCCAGGGAGGGGCTCTCAACCCCAGCCCCACCCTCCCGTCTCCTTCCTTCTAACAGGTGCGCTTGGCCTTCCAGGTACCGCAAGAAATGGGGCTTCTTGCCCTTTGGCGACATGAAACCCAACCCCGTGCCCGCCTCCTACGCGCTGACCCCGATGTCTCCGGAGCCCCCCATGAGCTCCTCTCCCCTCCTCTCCCCTCCCACCTCACCCTTCAGCGAGAGCTCCGTCGACAGCCCAAGGACCCCCGACCAGGGTCCCTACGACGTCTGCAATGCGGACTACTTCTTGTTGCCCAAGTGAGAGAGGGGGGGGGGCCTGCGGCGAGAAGACCCTGGGGGGGCCACCACGCACCCCATGGTCGGCCTGAAGACAGGGGTGGCCCACAGCACCCCAAAACCTGCCTTTGGGGGCAGCCTTGCAGTCAAGGATTTCCTCCCCCCCCCCTCAAGAACTGAGGAGGGTTCTAGATATCTCAAAGACGTTCCTTCTTTCTGGAGCCACGGACGAGTGGCTTCGAAGACGGAGAACGTGGTCGACGGTGGACGTCGCTCCAACAACGACAAATTTCATCCTGGCTGCCAGTGACGGGAAAGATGCTGTGGATGATGGTTTGCAGGCCACGGGAGGCCTTCCCAAGAATGCCTTGCAAAGAACGGAATATCTAAAGAAGGTTTTTGATAGATGGGAAATCTCTTTTAACCTGATTTTCAGATCCGGTCAGTTTCACCGCTTTTTTTTTCCCTACCTGGTCAGTTTTTTTTTTTAATCTTCCCAGGTCTCTTCACTTACTTTGTCAATTTCCACCTGCTGTTCCCCAAAAACTTCCATTTCTGCATCAATCTGCATCAAAAATACCTGCTTTTTTTTTTTAAAAAAAAATATATTTTCCCTAAAATCATTTTTTTTAAGGCAGTTATCCAACTGGACACATTCGCTCATCCTACCTCAAGTCTGGGAACTTTATAGCTTTCCTACCCAAAAAACAGGAGTTTTAAATTTCCCTTTTTGCCTTAAAATACACATTTTGGACTGATTTTTTTCCCCCTCCTCCAGGGATACGGAAATACATTGTTCAGCTTATCCTCTAATGATCCAAAAGTCATTTCAGGCCTGTTTTCAATACCATTTTTCAGCAGGGAAAGGAAGAAAAAGAAAGAGAGAGAGAGAAAAAAAGACTTTTGCAAAAAGTGAAGATTTCAACCCAAACACAACTGATGTGAATCAGCAGAAGTGGTTAAATCTGCTAATTGACTTTACCGGGTCTTCTATCTAAATCCAAGGAGAAATTTTTATTTTTTTTATTTTATTTTTCCCCCCCTTTAACTTAAAACTTTTGGGGTTTAGAAGAGGACAATTTTTGTACTCTTTTTTTCAATTTTGAAAATTAATTTTTTTTCAATTAATCTTTTTTCAATTTTGGAAGAGTTTGATCGGCAGGGAGATCGCCTAAAAAATAGTCGATCATTCGGGACGCCCACGGAAGAGAAGTCGCCTTCGGAAGTTGCGGGAGCCTCATCCCTGGAAGTTTCCGAGAAGAGACTGGATCTGCCATGGGCTCCAGGGGGTCAGACTAGATGACCTCCAAGGGCCCTTCCAACTCTGTGATTCTGTTGTTCTTATTATTCTGTTTCCGGTGCCAACGGAGTTTTCACGGAGTTATGAATTCGGGGTGCCTTTTTCTGCCCGTCGAGGAAACATGGCGGTGCATGGATTTTGGGGGGGCTGTCTCCCACCCACCCCCTTTATTGCAAGCAAGAGACTTGTGGGGGGGGCTACGGACCCCTTCATACAGCTTTGGGTTACAAGGCCAAGTTGTTCTCAAGAGAACCAGCTTCCTTATTACAACACTTTTTATTTTTATTTTTTAATTTGGGGGGGCAGTTGTTGGGTGCGGGTTTTTTTTTGGCTGCTGCTGTTGGTTCTGCAAAACAGTTGTTGTTGTTGTGTGTGTGTGTTTGTGTGTTTGTGTGTCTGTGCGATGTTCTTTCCTTTGTGTTGTTTTTCAAAGGTTAGAGTGTGGGCATTCTTTGGCAATTCTGCTTTATTATTATTATTATTATTTTTTCCCTTTTGTTTTAACTTTGAGAGCCAGTTATAAATTCAGACTTTGGGACTCCGAGGGGACGAAAACCTCCCAGAAAGTGCAGGCTAGTCCTCGACTTACCACCCCCAACGGAGCTTCAAATGTCTGTCGCTAAGCGAGCCGTTTGTTAAGGGAGGGCTGCCCGGTTTTACGTTTTATCTTTCCGGACACAGGTTGCTAAGCGAATCACTACAGTTGGTGAAGTTAGGAAAGCGGTCGTTAAGCGTGAATCCAGCTTCCCTCCCATTGACTTGGCTTGTCTGACGGTCGCAAAAGGGGATCACGTCATAAATATGAGTCAGTCGCCGACTGTCTGGATTTGGATCAGGTGTCCCTGGGGATGCTACAACGGTCGTTAAGTGTGAAAAAACGGTCCTAACTCCCTTTTTTGATGTCGTTAAGAGTGAAAAATGGTCGCAAGTCCCTTTTTTGATGTCTTTAAGTGTGAAAAACGGTCCTAAGTCCCCTTTTTGAGGTCGTTAAGTGTGAAAAATTATCCTAAGTCCCCTTTTTGAGGTCGTTAAGTGTGAAAAATGATCCTAAGTCCCCTTTTTGAGGTTGTTAAGTCTGAAAAATGATCCTAAGTCCCCTTTTTGAGGTCGTTAAGTGTGAAAAATGATCCTAAGTCCCCTTTTTGAGGTCGTTAAGTGTGAAAAATTATCCTAAGTCCCCTTTTTGAGGTTGTTAAGTGTGAAAAATTATCCCAAGTCCCCTTTTTGAGGTCATTAAGTGTGAAAAATGATCCTAAGTCCCCTTTTTGAGGTCGTTAAGTGTGAATAATGATCCTAAGTCCCCTTTTTGAGGTCGCTAAGTGTGAAAAATGATCCTAAATCCCCTTTTTGAGGTCGTTAAGTGCGAAAAATAGTCCTAAGTCCCCTTTTTTCAGTCCCCCTTTTGTAAGTTGGAATAGTCACTAAACGAACTGTTGTAAGTCGAGGACTATTTATACAGGAGATGAATGGGAGGATCCAGAAACTGAGACAATTCAATCCGTTCAGCTTTTCCCTTTGTGGGAAAGAGAGAGAAGGAAGTGGCCAAAGGATTGATTTGAAACGGCTGAATTTGCAGAATTTGCAAACGGGGTTCTTACTGCAAAGTCAACCTAAAAACGTTGTTAAGTTTGGAGTTAAAAAACGTTCAGCTGCATTTTTTTCCGAGCGAATAAATCCATAAGGTGCTACTTTCGACTTCCGTGTTTTTGTTGAAAAACGGCTAAAGCGGGTATTTCTCCGAACTTTAAGAGGGGTGGACTTCGACTCCCAGAATTCCCTAGCCAGCATGCATGAAATTCTGGGAGTTATTTATTTATTCATTCATTCATTTATTCATTTATTTATTTATTAAATTTATATCCCGCCCTTCTCCCCGAAGGGACTCAGGTTGAAGTCCATCCCTCTTAAATGGGGAATTCTGGGAGTTGGAGTCCATCCCTCTTAAACCATGCTGGGTGGGGAATTCTGGGAATTTAAGTCCATCCCTCTTAAATGGGGAATTCTGGGAGTTGGAGTCCATCCCTCTTAAACCATGCTGGGTGGGGAATTCTGGGAATTTAAGTCCATCCCTCTTAAATGGGGAATTCTGGGAGTTGGAGTCCACCCATCTACAAACATGCTGTCTGGGGAATTCTGGGAATTTAAGTCCATCCCTCTTAAACCATGCTGGGTGGGGAATTCTGGGAGTCGAAGTCCATCCCTCTTAAATGGGGAATTCTGGGAACTGAAGTCCACCCATCTACAAACATGCTGTCTGGGGAATTCTGGGAATTGAAGTCCATCCCTCTTAAATGGGGAATTCTGGGAGTTGGAGTCCACACGTCTTAAAGCATGCTAGCTGGGGAATTCTGGGAGTCGAAGTCCATCCCTCTTAAATGGGGAATTCTGGGAATTGAAGTCCACCCCTCTTAAATGGGGAATTCTGGGAGTTGGAGTCCATCCCTCTTAAATCATGCTGTCCAGGGAATTCTGGGAGTGGAAGTCCACCCATCTACAAGCATGCTGTCTGGGGAATTCTGGGAATTGAAGTCCACCTCTCTTAAATGCGGAATTCTGGGAATTGAAGTCCACCTCTCTTAAATGGGGAATTCTGGGAGCTGAAGTCTGTCCCTCTTAAATGGGGGATTCTGGGAGTTGGAGTCCACCTGTCTTAAAGGATGCTGTCCGGGGAATTATAAAGGTTGGGAAACTCCTCTCTCAAACTTTGTTTTCAGATCAAAGCTGGAAACTGAGGCCCCCTCCCTGTAATGGGTGTAAACTCGTGACTGACCTGGAGCTGTTTTTATTTTTCTTCCCTCTTTCCTCCACCCGAGACAGTGACTAAATCATGGGGTTTTGCAATCCAGGGTTCACGAACTCTTCCCGGAGACCAACCACACATCCTTTGGGGCCCTGAAAACAAGAGTTGCCCAAAGTTTGGATCCCACACGGTTGCTAAGCGAATCAGCCGTTCCCTCTTGACTTGAAGGTCGCAAAAAGGAAACCCCCGGAACACGGCAACCGTCATAAATACGAGTCACTTGCCAAGGGTCCGAATTTTGATTTGGATGACAGATGCTGCAACTATGGTTTGGTGTGAAAAAATCCCTTTTTTCAGTGCCTTCGGTCACTAAATGAAATGTCGTAAGTCGAGGACTAACTGCATCGTAGCAAAAACAACCACGGTTTATCTGATGCCTTTAAAAAGGGGGGACAAACTCTGTTTATTCCGATGTGGGGGGGTGTCTCACTCCCAAGGAGGAATTTTGTTGCCGGCATCAATCCAAATCCTCGAAAATCGGTTGTCCTATAACCGCTAGGCTCGACTGCTTTGTGAGCGAAGAGAGACAAAGGGAGGAAAAAAATCGAGTGGGGGGGCTCTTTGCAATGGTGCCCCCTCCAAACGCCTGGATTTATACACTTTCGGGGGGCTTCTGCAGGAGATTTAAAAAAAAAAAAAAACCAAGCAAAATTATTTGCAGAGTTTTTGAGCAGGAGATGAGCCAAATGTTTCATTGAAGTCTTGGATTTGGGACAGGATTAACGTGGAATCAAAAAAATGCACGAGCGTCGTGGTCCCACGTGGCAGGAGCTGTTTTCTTCTGGGGTTTTAGGCCTATGGTGGGGGAGGGAGGGAAGGAGGGAGGAGGGGCTGCCCCCGAAGCGTGAGAAAGGGATCTCGAGAGGAAGACAAACAGTTGAGCAACCTTGCAAACGGGATGAGAAACTCGACAGGTTGGGAGGGAAGCAGTGTCGAAATCTGCCATCCGTTGTCCTCTGTTTTTTTGGTTTGTTTGTTTTGTTTTGTTTTGAATTTGGGGTGATGCCTGGTGGGAACGGAAGCGGGGGTGGGTGGGTGAGTTTTGCAGGGAGCAAACCTTCTTCCTTACCTAACATGTTGGGGGGGGGTTTGGTGGGGGTCTTAACACCCCATCGAAGTGGAAAGGGGAGTGAAGCATCGACGGACACTCTCCAAAGGGAAAAAAATCGTGTCTGATTGGCAGGTCTTGATTCCCCCATCGCCCTCCCCCTCCCATTTCCAAAATCACCAGCCAAGTTGTCCCTTTTGGTGATTGACATGAAAGGTATTTAATAATTGACAACCTGGATATGATCTTATGGACAACCTCTGGTTTGTGTTCTGTCCACATCTTTACGTCTGTTTTGACGTTTAGGAGGAACAAAGCAAAGTTTTTAATTTCCAGTCCTTAAACAAAGTTTGCAAACTGAACTTCTAAAAATCACTTTATTTTCAATGTTGCTTCCAAATCAGGCTGGTTAAAGATTGTTGGTTTCGCTTGGCTTGGCTTGGCTTGGCTTGGCTTGGCTTGGCTTGGCTTGGCTTGGCTTGGCTTGGCTTGGCTTGGCTTGGCTTGGCTCGGGGTTGGTTTGGGTTGGGGTTGGTTTAGCGTGGGGGTTGGGTTGGTTGAGTTGGGTTGCATTGGGTTGAATTGAGTTGGGTTTCGGTTGGGTTGGGTTGGGGTTGGTGCTGGGTTTGGTTTAGGTTGTGGGTTGTGGTTGGGTTGCATTGGGTTGAGTTGGGTTGGGGTTGGACTGGAGTTCAGTTAAGTTGCATTGGGTTGAGTTGAATTGGGTTTCGGTTGGGTTGTATTGGATTTGGGTTGAGTTTGGGTTGTGGTTGGGTTCCATTGGTTTGAGTTGGGTTGGGTTGGGTTTGGGTTTGGATTGGAGTTGACTTGAGTTGCATTGGGTTGAGTTGAATTGGGTTTTGGTTGGGTTGTATTGGATTTGGGTTGGGTTTGGGTTGTGGTTGGGTTGCATTGGGTTGAGTTGGGTTTGGGTTGGGTTGTATTGGATTTGGGTTGCATTGGGTTGAGTTGGGTTGGGTAGGGTTGAGGTTGAGTTGGGTTACATTGGGTTGAGTTGAATTGGGTTTCGGTTGGGTTGTATTGGATTTGGGTTGGGTTTGGGTTGTGGTTGGGTTGCATTGGGTTGAGTTGCGTTTGGGTTGGGTTGTATTGGATTTGGGTTGCATTGGGTTGAGTTGGGTTGGGTAGGGTTGGGTAGGGTTGGGGTTGAGTTGGGTTGCATTGGGTTGAGTTGAATTGGGTTTGGGTTGGGTTGTATTGGATTTGGGTTGGGTTTGGGTTGTGGTTGGGTTGCATTGGGTTGAGTTGGGTTGAGTTGGGTTGAGTAGGGTTGGGGTTGAGTTGAGTTGCATTGGGTTGAGTTGAATTGGGTTTCGGTTGAGTTGTATTGGATTTGGGTTGCATTGGGTTGAGTTGGGTTGGATAGGATTGGGTAGGGTTGGGGTTGAGTTGTGTTGCATTGGGTTGAGTTGAATTGGGTTTCGGTTGGGTTGTATTGGATTTGGGTTGAGTTTGGGTTGTGGTTGGGTTGCATTGGGTTGGGTTGGGTTGGGTTGTATTGGATTTGGGTTGTACTGGATTGAGTTGGGCTGGGTAGGGGGTGGGGTTGAGTTGGGTTGCATTGGGTTGAGTTGAATTGGGTTTCGGTTGGGTTGTATTGGATTTGGGTTGGGTTTGGGTTGTGGTTGGGTTGCCTTGCGTTCAGTTGGGTTGGGTTTGGGTTGGATTGTATTGGACTTGGGTTGCATTGGATTGAGTTGGGTTGGGTAGGGTTGGGGTTGAGTTGGGTTGCATTGGGTTGAGTTGAATTGGGTTTCAGTTGGGTTGTATTGGATTTGGGTTGGGTTTGGGTTGTGGTTGGGTTGCATTGGGTTCAGTTGGGTTGGGTAGGGTTGGGGTTGAGTTGGGTTGCATTGGGTTGAGTTGAATTGGGTTTCAGTTGGGTTGTATTGGATTTGGGTTGGGTTTGGGTTGTGGTTGGGTTGCATTGGGTTCAGTTGGGTTGGGTAGGGTTGGGGTTGAGTTGGGTTGCATTGGGTTGAGTTGAATTGGGTTTCAGTTGGGTTGTATTGGATTTGGGTTGGGTTTGGGTTGTGGTTGGGTTGCATTGGGTTCAGTTGGGTTGGGTAGGGTTGGGGTTGAGTTGGGTTGCATTGGGTTGAGTTGAATTGGGTTTCAGTTGGGTTGTATTGGATTTGGGTTGGGTTTGGGTTGTGGTTGGGTTGCATTGGGTTCAGTTGGGTTGGGTAGGGTTGGGGTTGAGTTGGGTTGCATTGGGTTGAGTTGAATTGGGTTTCGGTTGGGTTGTATTGGATTTGGGTTGGGTTTGGGTTGTGGTTGGATTGGACTTGAGTTGAGTTGGGTTCGGGTTGGGTTTCAAATCCTAAAATCCAATCTTCCAAGCTGATGTCATCTACCAACGATCTGCAACAGGTTGAAAATCCTTGCCAAATCCAGCTTGCAAAAGCTATAAAGGAACAAAATACAATCCCACAATACTCAGTGCTTCTGTAGGCCAGGGACATTAAAGCAGTGACAAAATTTATCCTTTTTAGCAGTAGTTGCAATAAATTACACCTTTCCCACCTCAACAGAGTGCGAGATTCCTTAGCTTTCTCGTATTTCTCTCCAGGTAAAATAGTTGAGTTTAGCATTCAAAGTTGTTAGTTTAAAAACGATCCTTTTTACCCAAGGTCATCAAATAATTCAAAATCAAATCTCTAGATTTCATTTTTTTTTCTTGGGTGTTTTTTTCTTGGGTGTTTGAACCTCTCCCCCTAAATGTTGATGGCCCCCAGATTTAGCCTGGCTAGGTGGCTCAGTGGCTAATAAAACTGAGCTTGTCAATCAGAAAGGTTGGCAGTTTGGCAGTTCAAATCCCTAGTACGTCTCCTGCATGAGCAGGGGGTTGGATTAGTTGACCTCTAAGGTCCCCCTCCAACTTTGTTCCTGATTTTTCTCTACATTTTCAAAACAATATGCAACAGTTTTGACCCCACCCGGGTAGAGAATTTATTTTATTTTATTTTATTAAATTTCTATACCGATTGGCCTGATTCATTTCTTTTTTTTTTTAATTAAAAAATCTCTTTTTTTTTGTTTCTGGCTCTCAGTCAAGGCTCTGGGTTTGCACCGGAAAATTTTGTACCTTAAGGTTTATCTCGCCACCGGAAAACCACTGCCAAGATGGTGTCAAATTTGGGGTTTTTTAGCTAAGCCTTTTTGTGGGTGTGTCTGTGGAAGTGAAACCTGGAATGCAAGCAATCCCCGTGAATTTACATTTCAGAGAAAAAAAACGGGGGAATCCCTCGGTGATCCCGAGAGCAAAACTGCAGAGGGTAAGTTGCTTTTGAATTGGATGGCCCGTGGCCTGAGCAAGAGAAAGGGTCTGTCTGGATGACCTCAGGGGTCCCCAAA
Organism: Arizona elegans; assembly: GCA_022577455.1. Lineage (NCBI taxonomy): Eukaryota > Metazoa > Chordata > Lepidosauria > Squamata > Colubridae > Arizona > Arizona elegans. The sequence goes on from JAKOOJ010000036.1 coordinate 3,741,507, forward strand.
CACTCAAATATTTTGCAATTTAACTCTTTTGGGGTTTTTTCCTTTGTCTAAGTTGACCCCGTGGTGTTTTGTTTTGCAGCTGGTTTCCTGGCTAAACCGAGTTTCGGAGTTCGTTCACTCCTTGCTTCCTTCTCTGGATGCAGACACATGGCAACTTCCCCTGTCGTGTCGCAATCCTTAACTTCCCCCCAGTTCTCGTTTGTGACATTTCTGACAAAAGACACACACACACACACACACACACACAAAACACCAGAGCTGGGGATTTGGCGGTGTCATACTCAAAAGGAGAAAATGCAAAAGAGAGGGTGGGAAAAAAAAATAGAAAACAAAAGAGAACAAGAAAGAGGAAGGAATTTGATTGCAAAAATTTGATTTTATTTTTAAATGATTGGGAGGTTTTTTCGGGCCTGTGTGAAGACACGGATTCCATCAGTCCTGAAGAGATTTCCTCGCTTTCCAAGTGTGATGTTTGTGTGGAGATTTAATTTAATTTAAAATTAAAATTAAAGGACAAGCAAGGAATGTTTTTTACCAATCCCCCCCCCCTTTTCACTAAATTTAAAAAGAAAAGGGGTTTGTTTGTATTTTATAAAACTGCCATCCCGCTTGGCAAATGATTGGGACAAGGATGTAAAGTCAAAATACTTAAGGGGAGAAAATACAATTTATGCAGCGCATTTAAAGATGTAAAAATGATTTTTTAAAAAATGCTAGCTGTATTCTACATTGTGGCCACACGAGGGCAGCTTCGCTCTATTTTTAAGAGATTTTCATTCTTTTTTTCTTTTCTTTCTTTCTTTTTTTGCTCAATTCTGGTCTTTGGAGAAAAAAACTGAGAGCAGAAAGTTTTGTTTTTTTATAATCTTCAATTTTCAGAGTTGTTTTTTTTTTTAAAATCCGTTATCCCTCTTTTGTGCTGAAAACTTAGATTTGTGAAATGTTTAGCTTTTAGAAAAAAAAAAAGATTCCAGCCAAAGGACATTTTGGAGATGTAGTAATTAATTTCTAAACCTGAGTGGATGGAATTATTTTTTCTAAAGGTGATTTTTCCCCCTTATTTTTCTTTTCCTTTCCTTCCGTCTCCCTATTCCTTCCTTCTTCCCTCCCTCCATTTCTTCCTTCCCTCTCCTCCTCCCCTTCCTTCTTCCACTTTTTCTTCCCTTTCTTTTTCATCCTTCCTTCCCTCTTTTCTCCCCTTCCTTCCTTTTTTCTTCCCTCTCCTCCTTCCTTTCTTTTTTCATCCTTCTTTCCCTCTCCTCTTCCCCTTCTTCCCTTTCATCCTTCCTTCCCTTCCTTCTTTCACTTTTTCTTCCCTTTTTTATCCTTCCTTCCCTCTCTTCCTCCCCTTCCTTCTTCCACTTTTTCTTCCCTTTCTTTTTTCATCCTTCCTTCCCTCTCTTCTTCTTCCACTTCTTCCCTCTTTTCTTCCTTCCCTCTCCTCCTCCCCTTCCTTCTTCCACTTTTTCTTCCCTCTCCTTCCTTCCTTCTTGTTTCATCCTTCTTTCCCTTTTCCTCCCCTTCCTTTTTTCTTCCCTCTCCTCCTTCCTCTTTTTTCATCCTTCCTTCCCTCTCCTCCCCTTCCTTTTTTCCCCCCTCTCCTCCTTCCTTCTTTCTCTTCTTCCCTTTTCTTTCTTTCTCTCCCTTCCTCTCTCTTTCTTTCCTGCCCCAAAATCCCACCCTCTTTCAAAATACGCCTCTCATCCATTTGACACCAAAGTCTGAATTTTGCACAGCTGTCCATTTCGGCTGTCCTCCCAACTTCAGAAACCAGTATCCCCACCCCTAACAAAACAATGTTGCACAACCCATTTGCAACCCATTAACATTTGTATTATGTATATTTTACTTTCTGGCTGTTCACCGCCCTGAGTCCTTCGGGAGTAGGGCGGTATATAAATTTAATTATAAATAAATAAAATAAAAAACCCAGGGGAGAGGACGGGCTGCCTATGGACTGAGGTGCTTCCCCACAATGCCCCAGGGATTGTGCAGAAGCATGGTGGGCAATGACTGCAGCTGCTAAGCCACGATTCAGAGTTTGCACCCGAAAAAAAGCAAAATAAAAATAATAATAAATATCTCCATCAGTTTCAGTCTATACAGAAAGCCAGACGGGCGCCACGGAGCTTTGCCCAAAAAAACCAACATGTCTTTTTTAGATTGGGAGGGAAGGAAGTAGAAACAATGCCGGGATTTGATCCTGCCAGCAGAGGAAACTGGGTGGGTGGGTGCCCGGAGCAAAGGGTTGATCCGTTTTTCAGATTGACTCAAATCCAGTTTTATAGCCAAAGCCACCAAGCAGCCAGCAAACTAATTTTTCAAAAAAAAAAAAGTTTTTTTTGTCAGAAAGCAGCTGATTTTTCTCCTGCATTTTTTAAACCACGATTCAACCAGGATGGATCAGTGTTTCTTAAAGGGGTGGGGGGGAAGGGAAACTCAAATCAGTGTACAAGGGTCTCTGAAATCAAGGTCTGGATGGAAACCTCCATTTCTATTTTCTGTCTCTCTCTTGCCTCTGTGTCTGCTTTTAACGGGGATGGGAGACCACCAAGCGATCTTCACGGAGAACTTTTGGAGAAGCCCTTCTGGATTGTTGCTCAATTGTTGCCCTTACGCAAACCCGTTAATTTTGTTTGTCGGAAACGGGATGCGAAAGGGGGCAAACGGGGATCAGGTGACACACCCACAGACCCGAGATCCTGCAACCGTCATAAATATTTGCCGGTTAACAAACACCCCAATTTTTGATCGTGTTCGGAGGATACTGCCACGGGCGTAAGTGCGAGTTAAGGGTCAGGCATCTCTTTTTCTCAGCACCGTCGTAACTCCGGACGGTCACTAAACAAACGATTTGTCAATGGTTTATGATAGAGAGGAGCTAAGATGCTATAAAAAGAAACTGAAACTCTTTGGAGCATTTTTATTTGATTTCTGGAGGAACGGCGAAGAGATCGGCCTCTCCCCACTGGATCCCAATGAAAACCGTTCAGAAAAATAATAATAATAATATTAATAATAATTCAAAACCTCCCAGTTTAGCCCAAGCAAAATCCACTTGGCTTTTCGTGGTGATTGACTGGAATCTCTTGTTTTCTTCTCAATAAATCTCGTTAAAGAAAACTCCGAGAATTTGGCTCAAAAAAGCCGCCAGAGCAGCTACTGACTGATGGTTTTTCAATTCCACTCCTATCAATGCAGCATCCAGCCAAAGGGGGGGGGGGAGTTGAGGGAACCAGGCCCCCCCTGCTCTATCCCCCCCACCCCAAAATTCCTACCCCAAAGTCCGATCCTATAGCATCGGGAAGCGCCGGGAATAAAATTTGCTGGAGAAGGAAGAAAAAGATGGATCGAGATCTCCAGCCGAAGCGAAGGCTCGGCGAGGCCACCGTCGACTTGGACCGACTGTCCGGTTGTCCACCGCATTTTCTCCAATTCCTCCCAAACTGGTCTAAACTGGGAGATTTAAGGAACCTTGCTTGGAATCGAGACCGGATAGCGGAGAGTCATGTGTTCGACTCCTTTGAAGGGCAGCTTTTCAGTCGAATAGTAGCCAACCACTTCGGGGACGGTGTCGAAGAGGCCGCCGGCTTGGTCCAAAGTATATTTATGGTCCTTCGTTTGGGCCACGATGATGTGGACACAACCCTGGCTCGTCCTGGGAAATGGAGAGAGAGAGCAACACACACACCCCAAAAATAATATTAGTTAACATGACCCTCGTTTCCCTGTTTAAAAAAAAAACACTGGAGTTTTTTTAAAAAAGAGATTGGACCACTTTTGGCTGAAATGGGGTAGGGTTTCCTGCTTGAAGAAGCGGGTTGGACTAGATGACCTCCAAAGTCCCTTCCAGCTCGGTTATTCTGTATTTCTTTTTAAAAGAAGTTCTCATTAAAGCATCCTTTCTTTTCTTTTTTTTAAAAAAGAAATCCTTTCTTTTCGAAAGAAATTCTTACTTTTTAAAGCATCCTTTCTTTTCAAAAGAAATTCATACTTTTTAAAGCTTTCTTTCTTTTTTTACAGAAATACTTTCTTTTTAAAGCATCCTTTCTTTTCAAAAGAAATTCATACTTTTTAAAGCTTTCTTTCTTTTTTTACAGAAATACTTTCTTTTTAAAGCATCCTTTCTTTTTTTACAGAAATCCTTTCTCTTTAAAGCATCCTTTCTTTTCAAAAGAAATTCTTACTTTTTAAAGCATTCTAAGAAATTCTTACTTTTTAAAGCATTTTCTTTTCAAAAGAAATTCTTAACTTTTTAAAGCATTCTTTCTTTTTTACAGAAATCCTTTCTCTTTAAAGCATCCTTTCTTTTCAACAGAAATTCTTACTTTTTAAAGCATTCTAAGAAATTCTTACTTTTTAAAGCATTTTCTTTTCAAAAGAAATTCTTACTTTTTAAAGCATCCTTTCTTTTTTTACAGAATCTTCTTTTTAAAGCATTCTTTCTTTTTTACAGAAATCCTTTCTTTTTAAAGCATTCTTTCTTTTCAAAAGAAATTCTTACTTTTTAAAGCTTTCTTCCTTTTTTTACAGAAATCCTTTCTCATTAAAGCATCCTTTCTTTTTTTACAAAAATCTTTTCTTATTAAAGCATTCCTTCTTTTTAAAAGAAATTCTTACTTTTTAAAGCTTTCTTTCTTTTTTTACAGAAATCCTTTCGTTTTAAAAGAAATCCTTTCTTTTTAAAGCCTGTTTAAATGGGATTCTTTTATTTTTATTCTCCAAGCGGGCGGGGATTCATCCAGAAGGCTGCCCCCCCACCCCCACCACTCAAGTATCCAAAGAGGGAAGAGAGGGAATCAGAAAGGGACAATCTGTTTTGGGTGGGCTGCCCAGCCTTCCTTCCCACTTAGCTGAGCTCCCGATTCTCAACTCTCACACACAATCGTACACAATCACACACACACAAAAGTCCCCTCTCTTTCTTTCCTTGATTTGTTTCAAAGTCCAGCATCCTGAGGAAGGAAGCTCGGTCGCGCCCAGCCCCGGTTTCGAGCCAGGCGCAGGGAGAGAAGAGTCAGGATTTTAAAAAATAAAAATTAAAAAAACCACTAAAGGCTTGGAAGGGGCAACCCAGATAGTCCTCGACTTAGGACCACAACCGAGCCCCAAAAATCCATCGCTAAGTGGGACCATTCAGGGAATTTTGCTCCACGGCCGCCGTCGTCGTTAAGGGAATCAATGCAGATGTGAAGTTAGGAAGAGTTTGTCATTCAACGTATCTGGTTTTCCCCTTTGACTTGGCTGGTCGGACGGTCGCAAAACCGAGACCCCGGGACACGATGGTCGTAAATACGAGTCAGTTGCCAAGCGTCTGAATTTTGACCCCCTGCTACAAGGGTAAAAAAACGGTCCTAAAGACACTTTTTTTCAGGGCCATTGTAACCTCGGTCACTAAATGAACCGTTGTAAGTCGAGGACTACCTGTCAGCACCAATATGCAGGTGTCAGGACTCAGTTCCTGAGCCAAGCAGGGTTTTGGTCACTCACTTGAGGGCGATGGAGTACTTGGTGGGCCCCATTTCGCTGGTGCGGACCAGGTAGCCGGCCTCCGGACACGGCTGCAGCCGGCTCTCAGCCTCGGCTCGGGTGATGGAGCCATGGAACCATCTGCAAGGAAGGGAATAATGGGATTTTCCCATGCGCTCCACTCTCTTCTTTGCGGAGATCATTCAGAGCAGGTAATTTCCACAATCCTCAGCTTGCTGGGGGATTCTGGGAGTGGAAGTCCACCCATCTTAAAGCATGCTGGCTGGGGGATTCTGGGAGTGGAAGCCCATCCCTCTTAAATCATGCTGGTTGGGGGATTCTGGGAGTTGAAGTCCACCCCTCTTAAAGCATGCTGGCTGGGGGATTCTGGGAGTGGAAGTCCATCCATCTTAAATCATGCAAACTGGGGGATTCTGGGAGTGGAAGTCCACCCCTCTTAAAGCATGTTTGCTGGGGAATTCTGGGAGTTGAAGTCCATCCATCTTAAAGCATGCAAACTGGGGGATTCTGGGAGTGGAAGTCCACCCCTCTTAAAGCATGTTTGCTGGGGAATTCTGGGACTGGAAGTCCATCCATCTTAAATCATGCAAACTGGGGAATTCTGGGAGTGGAAGTCCACCCCTCTTAAAGCATGCTGGCTGGGGGATTCTGGGAATGGAAGTCATCCATTTTAAAGCATGCAAACTGGGGGATTCTGGGAGTTGAAGCCCACCCCTCTTAAAGCATCTTTACTGGGGAATTCTGGGAGTGGAAGTCCATCCATCTTAAATCATGCAAAGTGGGGAATTCTGGGAGTGGAAGTCCACCCCTCTTAAAGCATGCTGGCTGGGGGATTCTGGGAATGGAAGTCCATCTGTCTTAAAGCATGCAAACTGGGGGATTCTTGGAGTGGAAGTCCACCCCTCTTAAAGCATGTTTGCTGGGGAATTCTGGGAGTGGAAGTCCATCCATCTTAAATCATGCAAACTGGGGAATTCTGGGAGTGGAAGTCCACCCCTCTTAAAGCAGGCTGGCTGGGGGATTCTGGGAATGGAAGTCCACCCATTTTAAAGCATGCAAACTGGGGGATTCTGGGAGTTGAAGCCCACCCCTCTTAAAGCATCTTTACTGGGGAATTCTGGGAGTGGAAGTCCATCCATCTTAAATCATGCAAACTGGGGAATTCTGGGAGTGGAAGTCCACCCCTCTTAAAGCAGGCTGGCTGGGGGATTCTGGGAATGGAAGTCCACCCATTTTAAAGCATGCAAACTGGGGGATTCTGGGAGTTGAAGCCCACCCCTCTTAAAGCATCTTTACTGGGGAATTCTGGGAGTGGAAGTCCATCCATCTTAAATCATGCAAACTGGGGAATTCTGGGAGTGGAAGTCCACCCCTCTTAAAGCAGGCTGGCTGGGGGATTCTGGGAATGGAAGTCCACCCATTTTAAAGCATGCAAACTGGGGGATTCTGGGAGTTGAAGCCCACCCCTCTTAAAGCATCTTTACTGGGGAATTCTGGGAGTGGAAGTCCATCCATCTTAAATCATGCAAACTGGGGAATTCTGGGAGTGGAAGTCCACCCCTCTTAAAGCAGGCTGGCTGGGGGATTCTGGGAATGGAAGTCCACCCATTTTAAAGCATGCAAACTGGGGGATTCTGGGAGTTGAAGCCCACCCCTCTTAAAGCATCTTTACTGGGGAATTCTGGGAGTGGAAGTCCATCCATCTTAAATCATGCAAACTGGGGAATTCTGGGAGTGGAAGTCCACCCCTCTTAAAGCATGCTGGCTGGGGGATTCTGGGAATGGAAGTCCATCTGTCTTAAAGCATGCAAACTGGGGGATTCTGGGAGTCGAAGCCCACCCCTCTTAAAGCTGCCAAGATTAAGAAACAGTTTGAGGACACAAATAGATAAGATTTAGGGAGGATGCTAGACCAGATCCCAGGTGGCTTACGGCTGTTTCTCCAAGACGAGGGCAGAATCCACTCGCTCTCCATCCAGCCCCGGTTCGATTCCTGTGGGAGACTTCACCTTCTTGGAGGGCCAGTTTTTCGGGCAGGATTGGGGCTGGGGTGATGCAACGACCATCTCAGTGGCCGTCACGAGTTTCTCCGAACCCTCAAACTGCACTGGAAGAGAGAGAGAGAGAGGAAGGACATGAAAAAGATTGTGAAAAGGGAGCTTCCCCCAAATATCTCCAGGCTTGGAAAAACTCAGCTGACTTCCCCTGCAAACAAACCAGGATGAGAAGCCAAGTTTGGGTTTATTCACATCCTGATAGTTCAGGATACGAACAAGCTGAGATTCCCTGGTTAAAGACACCCATTATGCAGAAACACAACAGTGGTTACTTTTTTTTTTAATTTATTTATTTGTCAAGCGTATATAGGATAACAGATAAAAGTATAAATGATGATGAATACATGAAACGGATACAAGTAAAAAAGGGACATTTTCAGATTTTATTTTGGTTTAGATTTTAGTTTAGATCCCGAACACGTTGTTGAACGCCTCACGGACCAATCAAAACAATTTTCCTAATTGTGTAAATTTTATTCTGAAGATCCTAACTTAACTGATAAGCCAAATTGACTTAATTATTATTTATTGCTTCTATTCACATTTTTATATATATGTTTATTTTGACTGTCCACTGCCTTGAGTCCTTCGGGAGAAGGGCGGTATAAAAAATTAACTAACTAACTAACTAACTAACTAACTAAATAAATAAATAAATGAAAACTAGGGCAAATTTTTTTTAGCCCATTTAAATGATAACTAAACCAGGATTTAAACGAATTGCCCAAGGGGAATGTCCTTCCAAATTGCTCTTTCTTACTTTTTTCTCTGTTCGAACTGATCCCCTGCAGGAAAATCTCCGCTGGATAAAAATCTATATTTTTGTGGGACACGATCTCTCCGCCTGCCCAATTTTGGCACCCCCTCTTTTCCTTACCGGAGAGAACTTTAACAATTTGGTCTTTCTTCCATTCCCAGGGCTGCTCGTACTCGGCTGGCGGCCGCTCGTCGCTCAAAGGGAGGCGTATCTCGAACTTGGAGCCCGTCTCAGCCGGTTCGTAAGGGGTGTCGTAAAGCTGCAGGGGTTTGGATGCCGGGACTTTGACGCCCGTGTCTCCCTTGGCTCCTGGTTCACCCAGAAGCAGGACGGCTTTTCCCCCAAAGGGGTCCTTGGACCCCCGTCGTCGGATTTCTACAAGGAAGGACAGAGGGGTGGGTGAAGATGTGGGTGGAAATATGCTCTGTTTATTGGGTGTTAGAGTGTTTTTTCCCCCCATTTAATATAAGTTGATGAAGAGAGAGAGAGAGAAAGAGGGAGGGAGGGAAGAAAGAAAGAAAGAAAGAAAGAAAGAAAGAAAGAAAGAAAGAAAGAGGAAGACAGAGAGAAAAGGAAAATGAAAGAAAGAGGGAGGGAGGGAGGGAGGAAAAGACAAGCAAAAAGGAAAGAAAGAAAGAAAGTAAGAAAGAAAGGGAGAGAAAGAAAGAAAATGAGAAAGGAAGAATGGAAAAAGGACAGATGATATGCAAATTAACAAACATAAGGAAGGAGGGAAGGAAGGAAGGAGGAAGGAAAGGAAAGAAGGAAGGAGAGAAGGAAGGAAGGAAAAAGCGGAGGGAGGGAAGGAAGGAAGAAAAGAAAGTGGAAGAGAGAGAAAGAAAGGAAAAGGAAGGAAAGAAAGAAAGAAAGAAGGAGGGGGGAAAAGACAAGCAGAAAGAAAGAGAGAGAGAGAGAAAGAAAGGAAAAGGAAGAAAAGAAAGAAAGAAAGAGGGAGGGAGGGAGGGAGGAAAAGACAAGCAAAAAGGAAAAAGAAGAAAGAAAGAGAGAGAAAGAAAATGAGAAAGAATGGAAAAAGGATAAACGATATGCAAATTAACAGACATAAGTTTCAACAGGCCGGGCTGGCTTAGAAAATGAATTTTAATTGGGTGTTTGTAGTTTTTAATATAAGTGCCCAATTTTTAATATATTTTAAACTGTTTTTAAATTGTGTGGGTATATGTTGTTTTAATATGGCTGTACACCGCCCTCAGTCCTTCGGGAGAAGGGCGGTATAAAAATTTAATTAATAATAATAATAATAATAATAATAATAATAATAATAATAATGAAGGAGAGAAGGAGGAAGGAAAGGAAAGAAGGAAGGAAGGAGAGAAGAAAGGAAGGAGGAAGGAAGGAGAAAGCAAAGGAAAGGAAGGAAGGAAGGAGGAAGGAAGGAGAAAGCAAAGGGAAGGAAGGAAGGAGGAAGGAAAAGGAAGAAGGAAGGAAAGAAAGAAGGAAAGAAGGAAAGAAAAAGAAATTCTGATATTTTTATCGCAGTCGTATAACCAAATGTATAAATTAACCTCTTATTTTACATGGCTTTCCTTTTCCGCTCTAATCCCGTTCCCACCCTCCCCGAATCACCCAAACCATAAACAATAACTTCATTTTTCCCCCTTGTTTCACGCAAAACAAACCCACTAGAGCATTCCTAGTCCTCATGAAGCTTAGCTCACGCCTTTCCTCTGATCAAAGCTGGGGGGGTGGGCTTTTCTTTTTCCCTGCAGCTTTCTCGCTCGTTTCTTTCGTGGAAAAGCAAGGAGGACTCTTTTCAACCACCAAAACAAGGGACACTCTGCACAGGTTCAGAAACCCCCGTTACATACATACAACCGAAGCTCGGTTTGCAAGGAGGGCTCAAAAAATAAATAAAAAACCCCGGAGGCTCAACCAGAGGAGCACAAAACGGCTGGAAATTTTAAGACGGGGACACCAATTCCCCCCCAATTGCTTCTCCCCTCATCCGTGTCTCCCGCCGACAATGGCCTGTTTTTATTCCAACTTCCGGTGCTAAAATTTCCTGTTTTTCTCTGCAGGCTGTCTCAGCTCTGGGTGGGGAGTTCTAGTTACACCGGGCAAAACTCCAGCTCGTTTTTTGGCTGATTCATTTTGTGTGAATTTTGCATTGTTGCAGCTTTTCAATGCCGCCGCGCGTTGCAAACTTCTGACGATCTGGAAAAATTACGTCTCCCACTCTTAAGCGTCAGAAGGCGGGTGGGTGGGGGATTTAAAAACCAGGTTAAAATTTGGGGTGGGGGTGTCAAAGAGGCCACTAAGCACGGAGGGTAGCCGTCCTGGACTTACAACCAGTCCGTTTAGTGACCGAAGTTACAATGGGAACTTTTCTCTGCTGTTTTGCCCGAATATTTGATCTAGTGGTGGGGTGGGAGGTTAAGGAGCAGAGTTCAAAAGCAATCTTGATCTCTTCCGAAACAAACCACGATTACCGGTTATCATCTGTTGCGCGTCGTAAGGCTCCATGTAGCCGTCATTCTCTTCTAATCTTTCAGCATCTCTTTGGCCCTTGGTCTGTTTGGCATCGTAAGGATCGGCGTAATCTTCCAAAATGATAACCTGCCAAAAAAGGATTTAAAAATAAAATCATCGTTTTATAGCTTATTGATTAAACTTCCGTGGCCCCCATCTGTCCATCCAAGCGACTCCGGGAGGCTTAAAAATTTATATATATAAATATATAAATATATATATAAAACTCTTTCTCTTTCTTTCTTTTTCTTCCTTTTCTTCTTTCCTTCTCCCTTTGCTACCTTCTTCCTTCCTTCTTTCTCCCCCTCCCTTCTCTTTCTCTCTTCCTTTCCTTTCTTTCTTTCTCTTCCTTCCTTTTCTTTCCTTCTTCCTTCACTACCTTCATCCCCCCTTCCCTCCCCTCTCTTTCCTCTTTCTTTTTTTTCTTCCTTCCTTCCTTTTCTACTTTCCTTCTCCGTTCACTACCTTCTTCCTTCCTTCTTTCTCCCCCTCCCTTCTCTTTCTCTCTTCCTTCCCTTTCTTTCTTTCTTTCTCTTCCTTTTCTTTCCTTCGCTACCTTCCTTCCCTCTCCCCCTCCCTTCCCTCTTCTTTCTTTCTTTTTCTTCCTTCCTTCCTTTTCTTCTTTCCTTCTCCCTTCGCTACCTTCTTCCTTCCTTTTTTCCTCCCCCTCCCTTCTCTCTCTCTCTCACTTCCTTCCTTCCCTCTTTCTCTTTCTTTCTTTCTTTCTCTCTCTCTCTCTTTCTCCCTTTCTCCCTCTCTCTCTCTCTTTCCTTCCTTGCAATTTGGCTGAAGAAAATTAGAAAGAGACTTCAGACATCCATAAACATTGCCGGATCCTTTTTCTCCAAAACTGGATTTTGTAAGATCTGCCCAGTTTCTTCCCAAATGGGAAGGAGAAGATCCCAATTTTTAAACCCCACAAAATTAACGGACGGCAAAACTTTTTTGGGAAAGTTTTTGGGAAATGCCTTTCCTACCATTTGCTCGTCTTCCTTCCAAACCAAACCCCCATTTTTTAAAAAAACTCCGAACCAACCGATGGCAACACAGACCCCACCCCCAAACCTCAAACCCCCAAACCCTTTCATCTTCCAAAACCCCCAAAAGTGGCAAACCGTAATGGCACCTTTACCGTTTCTTGCTTGGGCTTCTCCGGTTCGGCCGGCGGGACCGGATTGGGATTGGGGGCTGATCCTGAAAAGTTCTTTGTGTTTTTCTCCTGGGCGTTGACTTTGATGAGACGGTTGATGTACCCCCCACAACTGGGGGGCCCTTTGGGGGGGCCCCAGCTGGGGTCCTCTGGGGGGGCCCCTTCCACCCGCGAATTCTTGCGCATCTTCCCCGCGGCGGCTTGCAAAAGTCCCTGGAGATTGTCGCGGGACAAGCGACTACTCGTGCCATCTTTCCCCGGTGCCAACGGAGTTTTGGTGCCAACCAGCTCAGTGGCCGAATTCTTCCGGTTCTTCCCGGGCAGCGATGCCAGTCCGGCTTCGGGCGATGCTAAGTTTTTTCGGGCACCACCGCTTGGCTTGCTCACATGATGCCCGCTGCTGGGTTTGGGACGATCCGAGACGGTTTTGAGGTTGGCGGGGAATTCTTTGAACCACTTGGCAGCCATGCTGACCGGATGAAGTCAAGAAGAACCGAAGCCCCCTCCCCCAAATTTTTTTTCCCTGGGTCCCCAGCAGCCTCAGCCCACCCTCCAGCACCCCAGCTGGGAAGCCACTTGCAAACTGAGAAAGCCAAGTCCAGCAGCAGAAAGCAAGCCAAGGCATGCCCCGGATTTGGGACCCCAGGAAGACCCCCCCCAAATTAACGGGGTTCTCTGCCTCCCCCCTTAGGACCTCCTGCCACCGATGGACCAGCTACAGACCCCCCATAACGGCATCAGGCGGGAGGAAAACCCCTTTTCCGATGCTTCATCCCACCCTCCCAACCCCCCCCCCCCCAAGATTATTTGCGTACCCCAAATCTCAGCATCGCTGTAGGTCAGCCGAATCGAAGATAAATTTGCTGGACTTTTTCCGGAGTTTTGAGAAGTTGGAAACTGCAATAAATAAAAAAACTAGCAAAGGGGATGGGGGGGGGGTGGGAGAAAATAGGGAGAAAAGAAGAGATGGGAGGATCTGGGGAGGGGGAGAGTAGGGGGCTAACCGGAACCCTGTTTTTCCAAGCCAGTGAACCCCTGATTTTAAATCCTGGGGTGGGGGCTTTTTTCTCCCCGGGGTTTAAAGGGCAAACAAGGGGGGTTTGCTTCCCCCCTACCCAAAATAGAGATGCATCAGGATAACCCACTGCCCACCCACCCAAAACTCAGGGGGTCTCCAAAGCAGAGATGGGAGAAGGGCTCCAAATTGGGGGCTGTCCCCCCCCAGGCCTTCCTCTCTCCCCACCCCCAAATCCTCTTTTCCCCAGCCCAGGGGTGGGAGAAGACCCCCCCTCCCCTTTTCCAGTTGCAATTTACTTGCCCCCCTCCCCCGGCGCGCGCAATCCGGTGCAAAGAGTTGGCTTGGCTTCGCGCAACTTTGCGAGCGCTGCTCTGGCTCGCGCAGGGAGGGAGGGAGGGGGCGGCATCCCCCCGCCCAGATCCGGAGGCTGGGCGGGGTGTGAGGGGGGGGGGGGGCTAGGATGAGGCGGGGGCGCGCACAGATGGGAAGCGCGGGGGCGCGCAGGGGCTGCGCCAAACCCGCGCAGGCTGCTGAAAGTAGCAATGGGAAACTTTGTAAACTAGTAAGATAAAAACAAAAACAAAACTTGAGCTAAATTAATTCTTATTTTTTGTCTTTCCAGGCTATCAAATTGGATGCAATTGTTTCAATGGAATTTTTCTATCTATTGCTATCTATCTATCTATCTATCTATCTATCTATCTATCTATCTATCTATCTTCTATCTATCTTCTATCTATTGCTAACTCTATCTATTTTCCATCTATATCTATTTTCTATCTATTGCTAACTCATCTAACTTCTATCTATCTATTGCTAACTATATCTATTTTCCATCTATCTATCTGTCATCTATCTACATCTATCTATTGCTAACTCTAATTATATCTATTTTTTATCTATTGCTAACTCTATCTTCTATCTATCTTCTATATTGCTAATTCTATTTTCTATCTTTCTATATTGTTAACTCTATCTATTTTCTATCTATTGCTAATTATATCTATCATTCTATTTTCTATCTATTGCTAACTCTAACTTCTATCTATCTATTGCTAATTATATCTATCTTCTATCTATTGCTAACTATATCTATTTTCCATCTATCTATCTATCTATTGCTAACTCTATATCTATTTTCTATCTATCTTCTATATTGCTAACTATTTTCTATTGCTAATTATCTAACTTCTATCTATCTATTGCTAACTATATCTATCTATCTATCTTCTATCTATTTATCTATCTATATCTATCTTCTATCTATCTTCTATCTATCTATCTATCTATCTTCTATCTATCTATCTATCTATCTTCTATCTATCTTCTATCTATCTATCTATCTATCTTCTATCTATTTATCTATCGATTTATCTATCTATCTTCTATCTATCTATCTATCTATCTTCTATCTATTTATCTATCTATCTATCTTCTATCTATTTATCTATCTATCTATCTTCTATCTATCTATCTTCTATCTATCTATCTATCTATCTTCTATCTATCTTCTATCTATCTATCTATCTATCTTCTATCTATTTATCTATCGATTTATCTATCTATCTTCTATCTATCTATCTATCTATCTTCTATCTATTTATCTATCTATCTATCTTCTATCTATTTATCTATCTATCTATCTTCTATCTATCAATCTATCTATCTTCTATCTATTTATCTATCTATCTATCTTCTATCTATTTATCTATCTATCTATCTTCTATCTATCTTCTATCTATTTATCTATCTATCTATCTTCTATCTATTGCTAACTATATCTATCTATCTATTCATATCAATCATATCATTATCTGTCTGTCTGTCTGTCTCTCTTTCTCTCTCTCTCTCTATCTATCCTCTCTCTCTCTCTCTAGTTAAAAACGCCCACAGACACACACGTGTACTCCAGCTTCTTACCTATCTAATGCATAAAGACGTTCGCCCATGCATCTACTCCGGATCCACTCCGAATTAAAGCCTCTCCGTCCTCCTCCCCCTCCCCCCCATTGACAGCCAGAGTGGGGCGGGGGAGAGGAAGGCGGGGCGCGATGCGCGCCGGCGCAAAACCCGCGCAGCGCCTGGATGTCCTGGTGGGAGTCCCGCGCGCGTTTGCTCCGGATTCGCGCCTCTTTGCCTCCTGCCCAGGTGAGCCAACCGGGAGGGAGTCCCTTCCTCCTTTGCAGGCCTTCTTTGCAACGCCTTTCCCATCTTTCCCATCCCTGCTTTTTCCAACACCCCAAAATGCCTCCCTCCTCTAATATTATATATATTGTGTAATATATCATGATAAAGGTATTATTATTTTAGGGTGTCGTGCTGGATCCTGCAAAGTCACCGGAGCGAGATGTGAGTAGGAAGGACAGAATATTTTAAATAATAATCCTTGTTCAGGATTCCGTTGCAATTTCACCCAGTTTGCACGCTTCCCTTGCACACTTGTGAGTTTTATTTAAAAGAAAACTACCCTGCAAAATCTGGCATGGGTGCCTAATACTCTATCTATCTATCTTACTTTACTTTACTTTTTACTTTACTTTTTACTTTACTTTTCTTTTTACTTTACTTTACACTTTTCTTCTCTTCTCTTCTCTTCTCTTCTCTTCTCTTCTCTTCTCTTCTCTTCTCTTTTCTTTGACTTCTATACCGCCCTTCTCCCGAAGGACTCAGGGCGGTGTACAGCCATATTAAAACACATAAAATTTACAAAATTTAAAAACCATTAAAATCAAATATACAAAAATTTGGCCCACAAATTAAAAACTAACATACACCCGTTAAAATTCATATTCATATTAGGCCATATTAGATATCTATCTATCTATCTATCTATCTATCTATCTATCTATCTATCTATCCCTCCATCCATCCATCCATATCTATCTATCCATCCATATCTATCTATCTATCTATCTATCTATCTATCTATCCCTCCATCCATCCATATCTATCTATCCATCCATATCTATCTATCTATCTATCTATCTATCTATCTATCTATCTATCCCTCCATCCATTCATATCTATCTATCCATCCATATCTATCTATCTATCTATCTATCTATCTATCTATCTATCCATCCATCCATCCATATCTATCTATCCATCCATATCTATCTATCTATCTATCTATCCATCCATCCATCCATCCATCCATATCTATCTATCCATCCATATCTATCTATCTATCTATCTATCTATCTATCTATCTATCCATCCATCCATCCATCCATCCATCCATATCTATCTATCTATCTATCCATATCTGTCTATCCATCTCATTATCTATCTATCTATCTATCTATCCATCCATCCATCCATATCTATCTATCCATCCATATCTATCTATCTATCCATCCATATCTATCTATCTATCTATCTATCTATCTATCTATCTATCTATCCATCCATCCATCCATCCATATCTATCTATCCATCCATATCTATCTATCTATCTATCTATCTATCTATCTATCTATCTATCCATCCATCCATCCATCCATATCTATCTATCTATCTATCCATATCTGTCTATCCATCTCTTATCTATCTATCTATCTATCTATCTATCTATCTATCTATCTATCTATCATCTATCTATCCATCTCTATCTATCTATCTATTTTGGGGGTCAACCCAGTTTCTTACTGTTTGTCCCTCAGATTCCTGGCTTGTGAACCGCAAAGCAAGAATTGTGTTTGGAAAATCATAGTGTAATTTTCTGTATTTGGGGGTTGCGTTTTCTCGGGGGGGGGGTTACGGTGGGCGGGGCTAAGCAGGTGGTGGATGGGGCCTGAAAGAAGGCAGGGTCTCCCAGAGCTGGGTTCGAATGACAGGTTTTAACCAGGGTTTAAAGTTGAGTTTCTCAAGTTAGCCAAGGTTTTCCGTTTATGCAAACGGAAAACGAGATTTGCAAAAAAGTGGCAGCTATTCAATCCTAGTTTGTTCTAATCTGGTTTGTAGGTTAAGACCCGGCCAGGAAAACCCCTGTTCACCAGGCTCTAAGAAGCTGGTTAAGGCGAATCCCTTGAAACATTCGGGTGAGTTTAAAGAGTCGATTGAATGTGTGAATTAGGCGTGCAATGAAGCTTCTGCTCGGGGGTTTTGCACGCGGAGAGTTAAAAGGCGTGAAAAATTAAGTGGGGGGGGCAGAATTTTTATCATTTATGGGTTTCAAGCAACAGTGCCCTCCCCCCCGGTTGGGGGCTGTTGGAAGGAAGGAAGGAGAGGGAGGGAGGGAGGGAGGGAGGGAGGGAGGAGGGAATGGAAGAGAGGGAGGGAGGATGAAGGGTGGGAAGGATGAGGAAAGAAGGAAGGAGTAGAAGGAGGGAGGGAGGGAGGCGGAAGGGAGAGAGGGAGGAAGAAAGAAAGGGAGGAGGAAGGAAGGAGAGGGAGGGAGGAGAGAACGAAGGAAGGAGTGGAAGGAGGGAGGGAGAAGGAAGGGAGGAAGAAAGGAATGGGAGGGAGGAAGAAGGAAGGAAGAGAGGGAAGGAGGCAGAAGGGAAAGAGGAAAGAAAGGGAGGAGGAAGAAAGGAAGGAGAGGGAGGGAGGAGGGAATGGAAGAGAGGGAGGGAGGGAGAAGGAAAGAAGGAAGGAGTGGAACGAGGGAGGGAGGAGGAAAGAAGAAAGGGAGGGAGGCAGACGGAAGGGAGGGAGGGAGGAAGAAGGAAGGAAGAGAGGGAAGGAGGCAGAAGGGAAGGAGGAAAGAAAGGAAGGAGTGAAAGGAAGGGAGGGAGGGAGGAAGGAAAGGCTTTTTCCTGCTATATTGTCTTTTTTTCATATTTTACTGGGTCTTCCTAACCAAAATTTGCTTTTTCAGGGCTTTTAAAAAAGAAGGAAATCTTTGTTGGAAATCTCCCCTTGGATATCAAAGAGGTGAGTTTTCTCAATTTGTTTATTTTATGCCCAGACCCCACAAACCCACATATACCAGAGATCTGTTACGTACGTGGCATACAGTTAGTCCTTGAGTTATGGCCACAACAGAGGTCAGAATCTGAAGCAAGAGAGGATTGTAAGGGAAATTAAAAAGTCTTTATAAAAATACTTTTGATGTTACAAAGATTCGGCGCTTTTATGGTTTTTTTAGCCCAAACTCTCAAATAATTTAATCACTGTCCAGAGTCCTTCCTTGAGAGGGTTCATGTGGACTAGTAACATGAAATATAAACATAAAGAAATAAAATGGATCAGTTATTAGCCCATGTCGAAGTGCAGAGTTCCAGTCACAAATTATGACTAAAATCTGATAAAAACGATTTAAAATGGAATTGGAATAAAATATGATTTAAAATGAAATTGGAATAAAATACGATTTAAAATGAATGGATAAAACACGATTTGAAATGAAATTGGAATAAAACACGAATTAAAATGGAATTGGAATAAAACACAATTTGAAATGAAATTGGAATAAAACACGAATTAAAATGGAATTGGAATAAAACACGATTTAAAATGGAATTGGAATAAAACACGAATTAAAATGAAATTGGAATAAAACACGATTTGAAATGAAATTGGAATAAAACATGATTTGAAATGAAATTGGAATCAAATACAGTAATTTAATAGATAAATAAAATATGATATGATAAATTTGGGATGATAGTCAGCCTTTTTTGTCTCAAAAAAATCTTCTTTATAAAACCCAGATCGTCTAGAAACTTTTCGCCCTAATAATTCCAATTGAGGAATCTTTAATTTAAATTTTTTTCCCAGACCCAAACAATCGGATTTTTTTTTCTTCCTTCCCCTTGTAAAAAGTTTTTAATCTAGATTTCCTGAATTTCTTTTTACTTTACTATTTCTTCATTAGGAAGAAATTGCCTTCTTATTCAAGGATTTTGGGATCAAATCTTTGAGGAAACACAATAATTCTTTTAAAAGGTAGGCCGGCGTTTCTATTTTTTTTTTAAAAAAAAAAAAAATCCTCAAAATTTTGAATTATTTTGAGGGCAGCCAGAATTTACGTCGCTAAGCAAGAAACGTTGTTGAGCGAATCGGGCCTGACTGGACAACCATTCGAAGCAACAAAGGCCCAGAAAAAAGTGACGTAGATTCCATCCTCGCACTTATGACCGTTGTCGTGTCCCGACAGTCACGTGATCAAAATCCAAGCACTGGGCATGTATTTATGACGGTTGTGGCATCCCGGGATGACGTGATCCAGTTTGCGACCTTCCCAGCCGGCTTTGAGCGAGGAGAGAAGCTAGATTCGCTTCACGACCAATGATTCGCTTAACGACTGCAGCCATTTGCTTAACAATCGTGGCGAAATTTGGACACGGCTCTTTTAACAACCCCCTTGCTTTAGCAACATAAATTCCATTCCTATTGCTGTCATAAACTCGAGGGCGATCTGTCTTCATTTATCTTCCTTCCCTGCTTGTCACAACAACCCTGCGAGGTAGGCCAGGGAGCTAAAGAACGAGCTGGTTTTCCAAGGAAACGTAGCCAGGGCTTCTCTCTCAGATGTCCTTTGGTTGTTCAAGAGGGGCTGGGGACGATGGGCATTGGGGATGATGGTGGCTATTGTCTGGGGTCTTTATTAAGGGCGTCCAGTGGGGGGAAAAATATTTGTTTAAATTTCTGCATTTTCTTTTCCCTCCGTAGTTTTGCATTTCTGGAGTTGACGACCCCTGAAGCTGCAAAATTAGCAGTCCAGCTTATGAACGGACAGCTCCTGAAAGGCCGACCGATGTCCGTCGCGTTTATGGAAAACAGGAAAATTCACGAGGTTCTGAAAACCAGCGCTCCGATGCCGGTAAACCACGATTCATGGTTTATCCATATCACAGCCAGCATGCTTACGTGGGAAGTGTGTGTCCCTCTCCTCAAAACTCACAAAGACCTTTAGAGCTCACTTTCCCCCCACTAGCTGATTCTTGGAGTCTTCTTTAAACAGATTTAAAGAAAGTCCTCGACTTACGACAGTTCATTTAGTGACCCAAGTTTTTCACATTTACTGTGGGCTCCATTTGTGGTCGTAAATTGACCACAATTTTAACAGTGAACGGTTAAATTTTAATATTAACAGAAGGGGGAGGGAAATCCATAATAGAGATCCGTTATATATATTTTTTTATTTTTTATTTTTATAGGTTTTGGTTCACGCATTTAAATTTAAATTGTTTTATAAAGCCAAAACAATTCCTTTGCAATTTTGGGCTCAGTTTCCCTGCTGTAGTTCTGGGGGAGTGGGATGCTAATTCAAGCTTGTTTCAAGTTCTTGCCCCGAATGATGGTTTGTTTAATCGTAGTTTGCCTGCTATGTTAAACATTAATTAATTAATTAAACATTAATTAATTAAACATTAATTCTATTTAAGCTATTTCGATCTGGATTTATTCCCTTACAAATGTCTTTTTTTTTTTTGCTTTTGTAGGATTTGGAAGTGATCCCCGCCAGAGAATGTGGATTTACCAACGGTACAAGATCTTGTTCTATTGTTTTTTGTTTTTTTTTAAAAAAATTGATCCTGGTAAAAGGAAGGCAGCCTCGTATCCAATTTGTAATTAATTTATTTTTTCTAATGCTGTTTTAAGAAAATCTGGCCTAGGGGCAGGAACTTGATTTTCTTGATTGCGATTTACGTGGATGTTTAGCCTTGCTGGCATCAAGGCTATCAGATTTGTGTTTTTTAACCTCCCCAAAGGTGCCACCCACATCTCTCCTGTAAATCAGAGAGCCTGCTATGCTGTCCCCATGGAAATGAGGTACGTGCAAACACGAGGAGGAGAAAATGTGTGTGTGTGTGGAGGGGGTTTCCTCCTCGGATGCTACTAGTGGTTGGAGTGATAATTATGAATTTGGCGACAGGTTTCGGCCCAATGGATTTGTTGTGTTAATTCAATATTTTGCACTGAGTAGCCCGTTTGCCACGTCCCTGACTCGTTTTCCTGGTTTCTCATAAATCCCTTTCGCTCCGGACTCTTTCAAAAGCTTCTATGCGATCCCGAGTTCCCCAGAGGGGGTTCTTCTAGATGACCTCTCTTTCCTTCTCCCTCGGCTTTTCGCTTTATTATTTCCTTTTAGAAGTTCGTTTCTGTTCCACGTGCTGAATGGCTGCTTCGGAGATGCCAAGTGGCTGCGTTCCGTGGTCGGCGTGGCAGGGGAGGTGGGGCTTCTGGTGACGGACACGCTTCCGCTGATGCCGTACTTCTGGGCCATCGTCCTTAACGAGGTTTGACGTGACCAGGATTCGACTCCGGAATTCCCAGGCTGAGGGCTTCCCCTTCTGTAGATTGTGACAGTGGCGCTGGTTTTAAGCCTCATGAGGGCTAGGAACTTGATTGCTGGGGAGCAGTGGCTCAGTTTCCAAGCCTCATAAGGGCTAGAAACTTGATTCATGCCGCCGGGGAGCAGTGGCGCCGTTTCCAAGCCTCATGAGGGCTAGAAACTTGATTCATGCCGCCGGGGAGCAGTGGCGCCGTTTCCAAGCCTCATCAGGGGTAGAAACTTGATTTGTGCTGCGGAGGAGCAGTGGCACTGTCCCTAAGTCTCATGAGAGCTAGAAACTCAATTCTTGCCTTTGGGGAGCAGTGGCACCATTTCTAAGCCTCATGAGGGCTAGAAACTTGATTTGTGGCACTGTTTCTAAGCCTCATGAGGGCTAGAAACTCAATTCGTGTCGCTGGGGAGCAGTGGCGCCATTTCTAAGCCTCATGAGGGCTAGAAACTTGATTCGTGGCACCATTTCTAAGCCTCATGAGGGCTAGAAACTCAATTTGTGTCACTGGGGAGCAGTGGCGCCATTTCTAAGCCTCATGAGGGCTAGAAACTTGATTCGTGGCACTGTTTCTAAGCCTCATGAGGGCTAGAAACTCGATTTGTGTCACTGGGGAGCAGTGGCGCCGTTTCTAAGCCTCATGAGGGCTAGAAACTTGATTCGTGGCACCATTTCTAAGCCTCATGAGGGCTAGAAACTCGATTTGTGTCGCTGGGGAGCAGTGGCGCCGTTTCTAAGCCTCATGAGGGCTAGAAACTTGATTCGTGGCACTGTTTCTAAGCCTCATGAGGGCTAGAAACTCAATTTGTGCCGCTGGGGAGCAGTGGCGCCGTTTCTAAGCCTCATGAGGGCTAGAAACTTGATTCGTGGCACCGTTTCTAAGCCTCATGAGGGCTAGAAACTCAATTTGTGCCGCCGAGGAGCAGTGGCACCATTTCTAAGCCTCATGAGGGCTAGAAACTTGATTCATACCACTGGGGAGCAGTGGCACCGTTTCTAAGCCTCATGAGGGCTAGAAACTTGATTTGTGCCTCTAGGGAGCAGTTGGTTGATTTAGAGGCTGCAATCCTTGGTCTTTTGATCATGCAGGAATGCTCCAAATCCATGGAGAAGCTTTTCAAGGCTTTAGCTGAGGCCGAGGCCGGCTTGCCCTTCCTGGCCAAACAGGAAGTGCAGAGGGGCGCCCGGTGCCTGGCCCAGTGCGACATCGGGGACGAGGGCAGCGCCTGGAACAGGTGAGGGGCTCCCTGCCCTTTGGGGATCAGCCAGAGGGAGGGAGGGAAGGAAAAATAGAAAAGGAAAGGAGGAAGGAAGGAAGGAAGAAAAAGGCAGGGAGAGGGAAGAAGGGAGCGAGGAAAAAATAGAGGAGGGAGGGAAGGAAGGAAAACTGGAAGGAAGGAAAAATAGAAAAGGAAAGGAGGAAGGAAGGAAAAGGAGGAAGGAAGGAAGAAAAAGGCAGGGAGAGGGAAGAAGGGAGCGAGAAAAAATAGAGGAGGGAGGGAAGGAAGGAAAACTGGAAGGAAGGAAAAATAGAAAAGGAAAGGAGGAAGGAAGGAAAAGGAGGAAGGAAGGAAGAAAAAGGCAGGGAGAGGGAAGAAGGGAACGAGGAAAAAATAGGAGGGAGGGAAGGAAGGAAAACTGGAAGGAAGGAAAAATAGAAAAGGAAAGGAGGAAGGAAGGAAAAGGAGGAAGGAAGGAAGAAAAAGGCAGGGAGAGGGAAGAAGGGAGCGAGGAAAAAATAGGAGGGAGGGAAGGAAGGAAAACTGGAAGGAAGGAAAAATAGAAAAGGAAAGGAGGAAGGAAGGAAGGAAGAAAAAGGCAGGGAGAGGGAAGAAGGGAGCGAGGAAAAAATAGAGGAGGGAGGGAAGGAAGGAAAACTGGAAGGAAGGAAAAATAGAAAAGGAAAGGAGGAAGGAAGGAAAAGGAGGAAGGAAGGAAGAAAAAGGCAGGGAGAGGGAAGAAGGGAACGAGGAAAAAATAGGAGGGAGGGAAGGAAGGAAAACTGGAAGGAAGGAAAAATAGAAAAGGAAAGGAGGAAGGAAGGAAAAGGAGGAAGGAAGGAAGAAAAAGGCAGGGAGAGGGAAGAAGGGAGCGAGGAAAAAATAGGGAGGGAAGG
>JAKOOJ010000036.1:3769815-3952315 GCA_022577455.1 Arizona elegans
AAAAAATGGAGCACATTTTTTACTCTGCTCCGAGGCCCGATTAATTTTTAATTCTGATATATATGCAATTATTTTGAATCTTATTAAAAAAAAATGCACTTGTCTGAACAGACTAGGCTAACTTCAAATCTGGAATTAGGTGTGAAATGCAGAATGCTAAAGAAGAATCAATAAATCCTATTTTGCTGTCTCTGGAAATAGCTAGATTTTGGGGGGGGTTAAGTTTCTAGTCCTCAAGAGTGCAAGATCAACCTTGACTCAAGGAAAGGTAGCTAAAGGGCTTGTCTTATTTTCCATCTCAAATTAAGTTTTATCAACAGATGTATGCTCCGAGCGACAGCATCTTTTCTTAAAGTTAAGATGAAAGGCTCAACAAAACCGGATCCTTTTAAGAAAATGGATTAAATCTGGCGATTCCCCCAGATCCTCTCTGCTTGGGCAGATTAATGTGGCTCTAATTTATTTATTTTTTGGCCAGCATTTAATTTGCCTTTTTTGAAAGCTCAAGGTCTTCGCTAGCATTTCTGCAGGCTAGGATGGAAAAAAAGTCACAAAATTCTTGGCTGAGAAAATGCGATTACACCTTCTGCGTGGTTGAAACAGACCGGTGCCCGTGCCTGTTTTGTTTGGAAAACGGATTTTCTAGCACCCACGAGATTCTCCTGGGTCTCCTTTTTTTCTGCAACTGCTTCGCAGATTGCCGGACTGGGGATTTGAAGCGAGGAATCGTAAGCAACCCGGAGTAAATTTTGACCTGGTTTTTGCTTTCTAATTTTTAACGCTAGGAATTTTAATTTCTCCGTTGATCTTGAGAAGGGTGTGCAAGTATTCCTCGCTTAACGACCGGCTGTTTCACAACGGTTCCACATTATAACAAAAACCATCCCAAAAGTTACTTATAACCATGAAGTTACAACTTCCCTCTCTGGTCACAATTGCATTTTTCACCAATTGTCACTATTTTTCACCGTTCTAGTCAAGCGACCGTTATTTGCCAATTTAACCCCCATCCGTCACAATCGATCCCCTTCACAACTCTGTGGTTTGTTTTAACAACTGCAAAGATTCACTTTATCATCCTCTTTTAACGACCCAATAAATCCCTTGCGGGGTGGAGTCTGGGCAACTGAATGGAGCTTAGCGGAGTGTTTTACTGGCCGGATGCCTTTCTTGTTGCCAGGGCGGAGTTTTGTCCAGCAGATAATATTCTCATTGTGCCCAGAAAGAGAGAGAAATATCTGCTTCTACCTAGGATCGAACTCAGTCTCCCGATTGTGAGAGGACTCCACCTCTAGGCCACCACAACACTCAACGACTGCAAAGACTCATTTTATGACCCTAGGAAAAACAGTCTCAAAAATAGTCAGTGTCCCACTTAAGGACTGCAACCGCTCACCCTCCAAAATGCCAGGCTCCTTTGGGAGTCATTAAACGAGGACCTCTTGTAAAACATCCCTGGGAAAGGGGGAAAAATGCTACCTTCGCCAAGAATAATGCAGAGTTCTCTGCTTACATTATTTTGGCCAATTTTCTTTTTTTTCGTAATGGCCAAGAAACTGGAAGGTTGGGAACCAAAAGGAGATTCATCGCTCAGGTTATTTTTCTGCGACACCCCCCCCGACCGCCATCCTCGCCCCCCCCTTTCCCCCCGGACAGAGGTACCGCCAGACCCCCCCTTGAAATTAACAAATGTAATTGTTCTCCAAAGATACATATTTTGTTTTTCCCCATAGACATCCATCATACACTGTAACCAAAAAAAAAGAGAGAGAAAAGAAATGAGAAAAAAAAAAAAGGAAGAAGGAAAGAAAGAAGGAAGGAAGGAAGGAAGGAAGGGGAAGCGGGTTGGGGAAAGGGGAGAAGAGGAGGAAGGAGAGAGAGAAAAAGCGGTGTACATGAAAAATAAGAAAATAAATTAAATCCAGCGCTGAAGGAAGAGGCCGTATTTTTTTTGTGGGTTTTCTCAGAACTGCAGCAGAAGGAAGTTTTCCGGCCAGAAGAGGAGAAATTTCAAGGAGTTTTTCATTTTAAGTGAGTGTGGGTTTGTGTGTGTGTATTTTTCATTCTTTTCCCCCCACTCCCTGTTTAATAAGAGCGAGAGGGAGGGGGGGCAGCCGATCGCCGGCCAGCGAGGGTCCGAGAGGGGGGGCTGCTCACGACGAGTGTTTATAAGAAGCCCGCCCCAAGGGCGATCGGAGCGGCTCTTCCGAAGAGCTGGCGAAGGAGTCCAAGGGAGAAAAAAACTGTCCTTCCACAGCGTCCAGCGAGGAGGAGGAGGAGGAGGGGGGGTCCAGGTTGGGATGGGTTGATGGGGGTCCTGTTCCGTCTGCGCCGTGGCTAGCCGTCTTCCTTGGGGGGCGTGTACCAGCCTGGGAAGGGAGGGAGCAAACGAGTTTCAGGAAAGAGCCAGGCTAGGCCGCCGTGGCCAGAGATAGAAGAGAAGGAGGAGAGTCGGAAGGGACCTCAGAGGTCTTCTAGTCCAACCCCCTGCTCAGGCAGGAAACCCTAGACCGTTTCGGACAAATGGTTATTCAGTCTCTTCTTGAAAACCCTCCAGGGATGGAGAAGAGAGGAAGGAAGGAAGGAAGGAAGGAAGGAAGGAGATGGGAATGGGGAGGAAGGAAGGAAGGAAGGAGATGGGAATGAGAAGGAAGGAAGGAAGGAAGGAGATGGGAATGAGAAGGAAGGAAGGAAGGAAGGAGATGGGAATGAGAAGGAAGGAAAAGAAAGAGAAAGAAGGAAGGAAGGAAGGAAGGAAGGAAGGAAGGAAGGAAGGAAGGAAGGAAGGAAGGAAGGAAAGCAGAATAACAGAGTCGGAAGGGACCTCAGAGGTCTTCTAGTCCAACCCCCTGATCAGGCAGGAAACCCTAGACCGTTTCGGACAAATGGTTATTCAGTCTCTTCTTGAAAACCCTCCAGGGATGGAGAAGAGAGGAAGGAAGGAAGGAAGGAGATGGGAATGGGAAGGAAGGAAGGAAGGAAGGAAGGAAGGAAGGAAGGAAGGAAGGAAGGAAGGAAGGAAGGAAGGAAGGAAGGAAGGAAGGAAAGCAGAATAACAGAGTCGGAAGGGACCTCGGAGGTCTTCTAGTCCAACCCCCTGATCAGGCAGGAAACCCTAGACCGTTTCGGACAAATGGTTATTCAGTCTCTTCTTGAAAACCCTCCAGGGATGGAGAAGAGAGGAAGGAAGGAAGGAAGGAGATGGGAATGGGAAGGAAGGAAGGAAGGAAGGAAGGAAGGAAGGAAGGAAGGAAGGAGATGGGAATGGAAAGGAAGGAAGGAAGGAAGGAAGGAGATGGGAATGAGAAGGAAGGAAGGAAGGAAGGAAGGAAGGAGATGGGAATGAGAAGGAAGGAAAAGAAAGAGAAAGAAGGAAGGAAGGAAGGAAGGAAGGAAGGAAGGAAGGAAGGAAGGAAGGAAAGCAGAATAACAGAGTCGGAAGGGACCTTGGAGGTCTTCTAGTCCAACCCCCTGCTCAGGCAGGAAACCCACCACCACTTCAGACAAATGGCTATCTAATCTCTTCTTAAAAAACTTCCAGTGTTGGGGCATCCACAACTTCTGGTGGCCAGTCGTTCCGCTGATTAATTGTTCTGTCAGCAAATTTCTGATTCAAATTTGAAGATTTGACAACACTAATGGGGGGGGGGGGGGAGTTTGGAGGCAGGCAGTCCTCGACGTACGACCGTCTCCCGTGATAAGTTGTTAAAAGCCGGGCCTTACCGTTCTTCTCGTGGATCTGGACCAGGGATTTGTAGGACTGCTGGGCTCTTGTCAAGCTGTACTGATTCTGCGGGGAAAAGAGACGGGAAAGAGAGTGAGACAACGCAGGGGCAGGCAACGGAGTCCACCTCGCAGGGTTGTTGTGATGGGGGGAAGAGTTGGAGGAGGAGGAGGAAGCTGAGTTGGGTTATGTTTGAGGCCTTGAGATATTAGTAAAAAAAATAAATAAATTAAGGCAGAGAGAATTTCAAAAGCAAAGAACATGAACCTACTACAGACCAGGATTTCTTGGCTTGTGTCCATAGGTTTAATGCCTTATATTCTGAAAACAAGCCAGGTTGGCTGAGATCCGGGATGGTGGCTTTTAAGTGTTTGCTTTTTTCCTCGTGGTTCTCCCACTCGACCAGGGGAAGGGAGGGAGGAACGAAGGGAAGGGAAGGAAGGAAGGAGAGAGGGAGGGAGGAAGGAAAGAAAGGAGAGGGAAGGAAGGAAATTGAGAAAGAAGGCAGGAGGGAGGAAGGAAATTGGGAAGGAAGGAAAGGAAGAAAGAAAATTGAGAAAAGATAGGAAGGAAGGAAGGAGAGGATGGAGGGAAGGAAGGAAGCAAAGGAAAGAGAAGGAAGAAAATTGAGAAGGCAGGAGGAAATTGGAAAGGAAGGAATGAAAGAGAGTAAGGGAAGGAAGAAAATTGAGAAGGCAGGCAGGAAGAAAGAAAGGAAGGAAGAAAATTGAGAAAAGAAAGGAAGGAAGGAAGGAGAGGGATGGAGGGAAGGAAGGAAGCAAAGAAAGGAAAGAGAAGGAAGAAAATTGAGAAGGCAGGAGGAAATTGGAAAGGAATGAATGAAAGGGGGGAAGGGAAGGAAGAAAATTGAGAAGGCAGGCAGGAAGAAGGAAAGGGGGGAGGGAGGGAGGGAGGAAAGGAAAAGACAGGAAGGGAGGAAGGAAGGAGAGAGGTACAGAGGGAGAAAGGAAGGAAAGAAAGGAGAGGGAAGGAAGAAAATTGAGAAAAGGCAGGAAGGAAGGAAGGAAGGAAGGAAGGAGAGAGGTACAGAGGGAGGAAGGAAGGAAAGAAAGGAGAGGGAAGGAAGAAAATTGAGAAAAGGCAGGAAGGAAGGAAGGAAGGAAGGAGAGAGGTACAGAGGGAGGGAGGAAGGAAAGAAAGGAGAGGGAAGGAAGAAAATTGAGAAAAGACAGGAAGGAAGGAGAGGTACAGAGGGAGGAAGGAAGGAAAGAAAGGAGAGGGAAGGAAGAAAATTGAGAAAAGACAGGAAGGAAGGAAGGAAGGAAGGAAGGAGGAGAGGTACAGAGGGAGGGAGGAAGGAAAGAAAGGAGAGGGAAGGAAGAAAATTGAGAAAAGACAGGAAGGAAGGAAGGAAGGAAGGAAGGAAAGAAGGAAGGAGGAGAGAGGTACAGAGGGAAGGAAAGAAAGGAGAGGGAAGGAAGAAAATTGAGAAGGAAGGAAAGAGGGGAAAGAAGAAAAAAAATTTGAGAAAAGGCAGAAGGGAGGGACGGAAAGAAGGAAGAAAACTGAGAAAAGGCAGGAAGGCAGGAGGGAAGAAGGAAATTGGGAAGGAAGAGAAGGGGGAAAGGAAGGAAGAAAATTGAGAAAGAAGGCAGGAGGGAGGGATAGAAGGAAAGAAGGAAGGAAGGAAGGAAGGAAAGCCTCCCCGCCTGTCACTCACTTTGTTTGCGCCAAACTGGACTCTGGCTTTGCCTTTGACCAGAGTGGCACTGATCTGCATGATGACCGATTCCACCGAGTAGGCACTGCTCCAGCCCTGCCCGGGAGAAAGTCAAGGGGGTCATTGTGGCCAGGAGCAGGTCGGTCCCCCCATCCACCCACCCCCAGCTGACCCCCATCCCTGCCCGCTCACCTGCTTGGTCAGAAGCTCCATGCAGATGGCTCCTCCCCCCAAGACGTACCTGGAGAGAGAGAACGAGAGTGAAAGAGTGTTTGGAAGAGAGAGACAAGTCCAAGATTCCCAACCCGGAACCTTCCTGTGTTCGAATCCGGCAGATTTAAAGATTTAGGGGAAATGATCTATTATTCCTACGCTGGTTGTAGAGACACGAGACTGGAGACCAGTCCTCTGACGTTTTTATTTATTTGTATTTATCTCATTCTTGGGTATTTGCTTATAAGTAACTCAAGGTGGAGAACGTCCCTCATACTCCGCCCTCCTCCTGTTTTCTGAACGACAACCCTGGGAGGTGGGCTGCGCTGAGAGAGGAACTGGCCTAAGCTCGCCCAGCCGGCTTTCATGGCTAAGGTGGGACTAGAACTCCCAATCTCCTGGTGATTGGCCCAAAGTCACCCAACTGGCTTTCATGCCTTAAGGTGGGACTAGAACTCCCAGTATCCTAGTGATTGGCCCAAAGTCACCCAACTGGCTTTCATGGCTAAGGTGGGACTAGAACTCCCAGTCTCCTGGTGATTGGCCCAAAGTCACCCAACTGGCTTTCATGCCTAAGGTGGGACTAGAACTCCCAGTCTCCTAGTGATTGGCCCAAAGTCCCCCAGTTGGCTTTCCTACTTTTAAGGTAGGACTAGAACTCCCAGTCTCCTGGTGATTTGCCCAAAGTCACCCAACTGGCTTTCATGCCTTAAGGTGGGACTAGAACTCCCAGTCTCCTGGTGATTGGCCCAAAGTCACCCAACTGGCTTTCATGGCTAAGGTGGGACTAGAACTCTCCGTCTCCTAGTGAATGGGCGAAAGTCACTGAACTGTCTTTCCTACCTAAGGCAGGACTAGAACTCCCAGTCCCCTTGTGATTGGCCCAAAGTCAACAGGAGAGACTCACCCTCCGGAGAGCACGGGCGACACCACTCTTACGAAGGGGGGGTCGAAGGGGAAGTTATCCTGCAAAGAGAAGGGCGAGAGGGGTGAACTTAAGCAAGGAGGGCTGCCGCTTCTCTTTGAGCCCCGGGGCCGTCCGTCCCTCCGTCCAGACTGACCTTAAATGTGAAGTTGAGAAGAATGAAATCCACCCCTTCTTTCTCTTTCAGGATCTGCAGGTCACTGTGCAAGGCGCTGTCCTCGTCCACCCTGCGGGGGGGGGGGGGGGGGGACAAAAAAAAAAAGACACAAAAAATCGTTCCGGGGTCTGGGAAGCAACTGAAGTCATCTACCAGAATTAAGCCCAGCATTTCAGCTGCTAGAAAAGAGACATTTGTGGAGTGAGTTACTCTCTCAATTTTCATGAACGGTCATTAAGTGAACCATTGTTAAGTCAAGAACCACCTGTGACCTTTATTTACTCTGAATTTTCCAAACGGTCAGTAAACGAACCGCTGTTAAGTCGAGGACTTAATTTTCCGGGTTTTCTGCCACGGTTTTATCACTCGGTTAAGGAGCCTCCCAGAGTCGCTTCCATGCAGCGACGGACGGGCGTACGAAGCGAATAAATGAAGTGAAATAAGAACTTACTTCAGGAGTTTCACATTCCAGTCGTAGAGGCTGTCGTTCATGAGTTCAACTGCATAGTTTCCTGGGGAGGGGGCCAAAAAGAGAGAGCTTAAGGGGCAGGCCGAAGACGCCCCCTCCACCCCCAAAAAAAGTCCAAAGCGAGGAGATCCCCCTCCTCTCCCCCGGAGACTCACCGCCTTTGAAACTTGCTGATCGGTAAATATCCCTGAGTTCCTTCATGAGCCGATCGGTGGCCTGCACGGAGCCCGACACTGCTCCCTGAGGGTGGGGGGGAGAAAGAGGAGGGGGCTGTGGATCGTCCCTATGGGGTCGATGGGGGGGAGCTCCCAGAGGTCATTTAGTGGCCTCCCAGGGGCAGTTCGAGGAAGGAGTGGGGAGATTCGTGGAGTCCATTCGAGCAAGGAGCGGGGAGGGAGACTTGTGGGGTCGGTTTGGGGGTGCTCCCAGAGGTCATTTAGTGGCCTCCAAGGGTTAGTTGTTAAGAGGACCAATTTTAAGTCAATGTCAGTGGTGTTGGAACGGACATTAAGTGGACGTAAGTCGCGCCACAGGGCAATAGGGAAGAGCCAGAATGCCCAAGACTGAGTCCTGCCTACTTCCTCCCTCCCTCCCCCCAATTTCCCCCCCCACCGCCCTCCCCCCCCCCCAGGCGACACGTACATTTAAGTAATCTTGCCTCTGATTCTTTTTGATTTTCTCAAGAATAGCCAAGTTCTCCTTGCCAATCCCATCATCCTCCGCCTTCTTCCCTTCCACCGGCTCTTCCTCCTTCATTTCGTAGTGGTCCAGCTCCTCCGTGTCCTGGGTGCGAGGATGAAGGGGAGAGAGAGAGAAAAGAGAGGGTGGGAGTCAGCCCTTCCAGTGGATAGATGGGCTCAAAGTAGGCAGGGTTTTTATATATATTCCAAGCCTATAGACATAGAGATATAGAGATATAGAGATATAGATAGATAGATAGATAGATAGATATAGACAGACAGACAGACAGAGGCATATTAGATATAGATTAGGAAAGAATGACAGAGAAGATAGATGAGACACACAGAGAGATATAGGTTGATTAGATAGATAGATAGATAGATAGATAGACAGACAGACAGACAGACAAGATATAGATTAGGAAAAATGATAGAGAAGATCGATAGATGATAGACAGATATAGGCAGATTGATGTAAGCAGGCAGGTAGGTAGGTAGATAGACAGAAAGACAGATATCTATAGATTAGGAAAGAATGATAGAGAAAATAGAGATAATGATAGATAGAGATAAGATAGATGATAGATTAACCTTTATTATCACTTTTTTCTTCTAAACACTCTGGCACATATTAAAAAAATGAAATTCTTAGGTCTGCTCTCAAAAGACAATAAATATGTAGCCATAAACATACATGCACACACATGCTATACAAATACAAACATACACACACACAGCTAATAAGTCTAACAAGCAAATAAATAAAATACAAATAAATTTGGGGGCAACCCTTGAATCTCGGGAGGGGGGAGTCATAAAGGGAGCGGGTACCTCGGGCATTTCCTCGTCTTCCTCTTCCGAAGACACTTCTTCCTGCGTATTCTGTGGAAAAACAGAAAGTTTAAGAGATGCAGCTGGAGGAGGGGATCCCCCTTCCAGCAGATCTCTTGAAGTTGATCTCCCAACGGGATCCACGGATTCAAGCTCGGCAGCCAGGATCTCCCTACTAATTCAGGGCCCCAAGGGACGATCGGCCAGGCCGTCCTCTGATTTATAGCCGCCATCGAGCCCAACATTCCCACCGCTAAGCGAGACCGTTAAAAGGGCATTTTTTGGGGTGAGGCTCACCTGTTCAGCAGGTAAGGGCTGGTCCAGCATCTCCACATCTGGATGCTGAGGAAGGTTGTAGAGTTTGCAGAGGTCGGAAATGATGCGTTTCAGGTGCTGCAGGAGCTGCCGGACGGAGGGGGAGGGAGGGAGGTGGGGGTCAAAGCCAGCCCAGACCCCCCCTCCCTCCCTGCCGGACTTGCAACTAGCCCCCTCCCCCAAATGCCACCCGCCTCCGCTGCCCGCTCGCTCACCAACGTGTTGCCCTTCTTTACGTCGGCCAGCCTTTCCAAGACCGCGGCCAGGTTGGGGTCGTCGGATTCCACCGACCAGATGGGGGGGGACCGCTGGATAGGCCTCCTGGGGGGAGAAGGGGGGGAAGATCAGGTCCCAGGCCAAGGGAGGGGGGACGACAGGAGGAAGAGGATGCTTGGGGTGGGGTGGGCTGTTGTGAGGGATGGGGAGGTAGGCGCTATAGGGAGATGGGAGGTGTAGTCCAAGAGAGCAGAGGGAGGGGATACTGGGATGGGGGCTGTAATTGAAAGGAGGGGAGGTGTAGTACGAGGGGAGAGGAAGGGAGGCAGGTATGGGAAGTGTAGTCTAAGAGAAAGAGGGAGGGGGTTTCCAGATGGGAGGGGTAGTCCAAGAGAGAGGAGGAGGAGATACTGGGATGGGAAGTGTAGTCCAAGGGAGGAAGGGAAGAGATGATGGCATCTGTAGTCCAAGGGAGGAGGTTTCAAGATAGGCGGTATAGCCCAAGAGAGATGATGATGGGACCCATAGTCCAGGAGAGGGAGGGGATGATGGGAATGGACTTGTAGTCCAAGAGAGGAGAGGGAGGGGATGATGGGACAGGAGGTGTGGCCCAAGAGAGGGAGGGGATGGTGGGAATGGACCTATAGTTCAAGAGAGGAGAGGGAGGGGATGATGGGACAGGATTGGGAGGGGATGATGGGAATGGACTTGTAGTCCAAGAGAGGAGTGGGAGGGGATGATGGGACAGGAGGTGTGGCCCAAGAGAGGGAGGGGATGATGGGATGGGACCTGTAGTCCAAGAGAGGAGAGGGAGGGGATGATGGGACAGGAGGTGTGGCCCAAGAGAGGGAGGGGATGATGGGATGGGACCTGTAGTCCAAGAGAGGAGTGGGAGGGGATGATGGGACAGGAGGTGTGGCCCAAGAGAGGGAGGGGATGATGGGATGGGACCTGGAGTCCCCGCCCCAAGCCCCGCCCACCCGGGCCCGAAAAGCCCCGCCCACCCGCCCCCTCCCCTCCCTCGGAGCGAGCTACCGGCCCCTCTCCCTCCCTCCCCCCTCCTTCCTTCCCTCCCCCCCTCACCGTGATGTTGCCATGGATACGGACCGGCCCTCCCCCAGCCGGCCCGGGCAGGAACTCGCAGCCCAGCTCGTCCGGGCAGGCGCGGGCGATGCGGAAGCGCTCGTGGCCGCGGTGGAAGATGGACTCGAGGAGCCGCAGCTCCCGCCTCAGCAGCGCGCGCCCCGGCCCCGCCCCGCCCGCCCCGCCAGGCCCCGCCCCGCCCGGCCCCGCGCGCTGCATCGTCCCATCGAGCGGCCCGCCGCCGCCGCCGGGGCCCCCCGCGCGTCCCCCCACACCGCAAGATGGCGGCCGGGAAGGGCCCGCAGCCGGAAATGACGCCACCGCCGCACGCCGCGCCCACACCCGGGCGGCGCGCGCAGCCCCGAACCCCGAGGAAAAAAAAAGGAGGCGGAGGAGGAAGAGGCGGAGCCCCGGATGAAAGGGGAAAAAAAAAAAAAAGGCCCGACTAGGCCTCAAACGCCACCTCCGTCGTCATGGAAACCTCCGCTTCCGGTCCTGGCTCCGGAAGAAGCCGGCGCCATCTTGTTCACCATAGAGACCGCCGCTACTCCACTTAAAAGTAGGTAAGTAGAGCGGCGTCCGGGCAACCCATAGAGAGTGGCTCTCCCCGGGGGAAAGAAGGGCCTCGCTTGTTTTTTTACAGCGGCCCCTGCCGGAAAAGCTGGGTTTTGTTCAGCTTGGAGGAGGAATCATCCAGACTGGGGATTTATTATCTCATGAACTGCTGAAATATTTATAGATTTATTTTTATTTTTTTAAATTGCATCATTGGGCTGAGATGAGACATGGTGTTGACTGCGGGACAGGATTTATCCCCTCTCCTATAGGTGAAGACTGGGGATGGGTGGAGGAGGACCCAAATAATTTGCAGCAGATGTTGGACGAATTGTAGGCTGCAACCAGGGAATCCCGGCCTTCAAAATGCATTCATTGTGCAAAACATAATGCAACGCATAAGGTCACAACGTGACAGTTATATGTAGTTGCCCCAGAGAGAGTCCATTGTAAGATGGGCAGTTGTATAAAAGTGACAAATTGTGCTTGGCAAGGAAAATGAGACAAATATTTAGAATAGAATAGAATAGAATAGAATAGAATAGAATAGAATAGAATAGAGTGGAATAATAGAGTAAAATATAGAAGAGAAAAATAGAAGAAAAGAGGAATAGAGTAGAGTACAGTAGAGTAGAGTAGAATAGAACAGAACAGAATAGAATAGAATAGAATAGAATAAATATTGGAATGAAGAATAGAGTAGAGTAGAGAATAGAATACAGTAGAGTAGAGTAGAGTAGAGTAGAGTAGAATAATAGAGTAAAATATAGAAGAGAAAAATAGAAGAAAAGAGGAATAGAGTAGAGTAGAGTACAGTAGAGTACAATAGAATAGAATAGAATAAATATTGGAATGAAGAATAGAGTAGAGTAGAATAGAATAGAGTAGAATAGAGTTGAGTAGAGTTGAGTAGAGTAGAATAGAATAGAATAGAATAGAATAGAATAGAGAATAGGATACAGTAGAGTAGAGTAGAGTAGAATAATAGAGTAGAATATAGAAGAGAAAAGTAGAAGAAAAGAGGAATAGAATAGAATAGAGTAGAGTAGAATAGAATATAATAGAATAACAGAGTTGGAAGGGACCTTGGAGGTCTTCTAGTCCAACCCCCTGCTTAGGCAGGAAATCCTCCACCACTTCAGACAAAGGGTTATCCAACATCTTCTTAAAAACTTCCAGTGCTGGAGCATTTACAACTTCTGGTGGCAAGCTGTTCCACTGGTTAATTGTTCTAACTAATTAATGTAATTAAGGCTATCAAAATTATTAATCTCATTACTATTATTTGGGACCAAAATGAATGACGCCCAGATGTCACACTGTTCATGTATTTAATATTTATACATACTTAAAAATAAAATTAAAAAATTAAAAAGTGGGTGGGGGGAGGGAATTTACAACCTCTGTGCGCCTTTGGCGTTGAGTCGTGCTGGCCACATGACCACGGAGACATCTTCGGACAGCGCTGGCTCTTCAGCTTTGAAACGGAGATGAGCAGCGCCCCCTAGAGTCAGGAATGACTAGAACCTTTACCTTTTACCTTATATCTAGAAAATTCTGTGTAGAGATTTCTAGGTATTGGTGAACCTCGCATGAAAAATCAGCTCTCTTAAATAACCAGCAAAAGAACCATTTTGTATAAATATATCACACCTGCACAGGTGGGCAGTGTCACTTTTTCCTTTCAACCCCCCCCCCCCCATTCAAAACTACCTAGGGTGCCCTCCCCCAGAGGCTTAGGATGTGCCTCCAACCCTAGACAGCACGGCTGATGGGGAGGGATCATGGGAACTGTAGTCCCAAACACTGCAATGGAGGGCGCCCGATGTGCCCCCCTCCTCTCCATCCCTCCCTATGAGAGCCTCGTTTTGTCTTCTCTCGAACCCAGGACCACTGCTCATCAAGAAACAGAGGGCAAAAATTATATACAATGCATCATGGTGGCGTTGCTGATATCTTCTCTCTGATTTGCCTTTCGGCCTTTGAACAAATGGGATATAATTATCTGACCGACTTAGGACACCAATTTCTCCCCTGAGATTCCCCTCCACTCCCACAATTCCAGATCCCAGATCCCTGAGGCATTCCCTCCCCCGGTGGCAGGAGAGGACCGACAGCTCTTTGGGAGAATCCAACCGGGACCTGCCTTAAGCCAGCAGAAGGAGCTGTTCCCCCACCCCCCCTCCACTCCTTTCCAGCGCCAATGGGATGGCATCTTCCTTGCTGCGTCAAACGGAGGCGGTGATGCCAAGGTCTTGGGGAGGATACTTAATGTAGAGAGCCAGAAGCGCCGGCGGGGCCAAGGAACAGAGGCCCGGCCTTCCCTTTTTTTTCCTGTGCATTGGGGTGAAGGAGGAGGAAGAGGAGGAGTAGGAAGAAGAGAAGGAGAAGGAGAAAGAGAAAGAAGAGGAGTAGGAAGAAGAAGAGGAGGAGGAGGAAGAGGAAGAGGAGGAGGAGGAAGAAGAAAAGGAGAAGGAGAAAGAAGCGGAGGAGGAAAAAGAAAAGGAGGAGGAAGAAGAAGAAGAGGAGGAGGAGGAGGAAGAGGAGAAGGAAGAAGAAGAGGAAGAAGAAGAGGAGGAGGAAGAGGAAGAGGAGGAGGAGGAAGAAGAAAAGGAGGAGGGGAAAGAAGAGGAGGAGGAAAAAGAAAAGCAGGAGGAAGAACAAGAAGAGGAGGAGGAGGAGGAGGAAGAGGAGAAGAAAGAAGAAAAGGAGGAGGAGGAGAGGGGGTTCTGGGGGCACTGCCCACCGTTGCATAGCGCAGCTGACCCAAAGGCATTTCAGCACCACGGAGAGCGTAGTAGACGAGCCGCTTGGATTTCAGCACCGTGGACAGCGGTGCGGCATGGAAGAGCCCATCTTTTGAAGCGGGTAGGGGGCAAAGACTGCGAAGGGAGACGCCCCCGCCCACCCACCTTGGAGACACCCCCTTTCCCTGCCTTCCCACCCCCGCTTCATTGGAGCCTGGCTGCTGAAGGAGCCCCCTCCCCACGGGTGGAAAAGGAAAGATT
The DNA here is from genome assembly GCA_022577455.1 of Arizona elegans. NCBI lineage: Eukaryota > Metazoa > Chordata > Lepidosauria > Squamata > Colubridae > Arizona > Arizona elegans. The sequence continues at coordinate 3,783,673 of JAKOOJ010000036.1, forward strand.
GGCGGGAGGCAGGGTGGAAAGGGATGCTCCTTCCTGAGAGTAGACGATGAACCCAGCATCCATGGCTCTCCTCGCCTGCCTCTGCCTCTTGGGGATGCTGAGAAGTAAGTGCGTGGTTTTTGGTAACAAACCCCCCCACCCCTTTTCGTCCCTGTAAAATCCAGGGCTTTGTTTGAAATGGGATGAGGGCCTGGTGGTTCTCGCCTCCCCGGAGGGAGCAGAGCAGGGTAGCCACTTCCAGTGGGGAAAAGAACGGCTATTGTTAGTGGGCTCCAAAACCCCGGCAGTGACTCTATTAACTCAAGGTTGCATAGGACTCTGGCCACTAGGCCCTCCTCCCCCTTCTCCTTCGGGTTTGAGACAGGGAGGCCATATCAGGACTCCTGATTTGTTTTTAAAGAATAGGATAGGATAGGATAGGATAGGATAGGATAGGATAGGATAGGATAGGAAGTAGAGTAGAGTAGAGTAGAATAGAATAGAATAGAATAGAATAGAATAGAATAGAATAGAATAGAATAGAATGATAGACAATAGAGGAGGGGAAGGGAAGGGAAGGGAAGGGAAGGGAAGAGAAGAGAAGAGAAGAGAAGAGAAGAGAAGAGAAGAGAAGAGAAGAAGAAAAAATGGAATGGAACAGAGTAGAATTTACAATTTATGAGAATGGAATGGAATGGAATTGGAAGGGAATGGAATGGAATAGAATAGAAAACAGAATAGAAGAAGAAGAAGAAGAGAATAGAGTAGAAGAGAATAGAAGAGAATAGAGTAGAATAGAATAGAATAGAATAGAATAGAATAGAATAGAATAGAATGATAGACAATAGAGGAGGGGAAGGGAAGGGAAGAGAAGAGAAGAGAAGAGAAGAAGAGAAGAGAAAATGGAATGGAACAGAGTAGAATTTACAATTTATGAGAATGGAATGGAATGGAATAGAAAATAGAATAGAAGAAGAATAGAATAGAATAGAATAGAATAGAATAGAATAGAATAGAATAGAATAGAATTACCACAGCCATACTACATGGGTAAATATACTTAAACAGCACCGTCAAAATTAGGTGTTTGGGGGCAAAGAAATGCATGATGTAGATTTTTTTTTTAAAAAAAAAAATGGAGAACTGCATCGTTTTCACCAGTTCAGACAGGATTTTTCCCTTCTTCGACGTTTCGTAGAATCGTGGAGAATCCTTATGGTTGGACATAACAACCTTAAGGGACCTTGGAGGTCATCTAGTCCAGCCCCCAAATGGAAATCCGCAGACAAATGGCTGTCGAACCGTTGCCCAAAGCCCTTCAGGGATGGATTCCCAGAATCCCAGCAACCAGTTTGTTATTCAGCTGCTTTCCAGCCTTCCCAGTAACAAAAAAAATCTTATTTCCCACTTGCTTCAAACTGGTTTCTGTTCTTTCTTTTAGCTAAACAGGCCCAGTTTTTAGACTCTTCCTCCTAGGGTGAAGCCCCCCCCCAAAGCCCCCTCCCTCTCTCTCTCTCTCTCTCTCTCCTTGTCCTTCTCATCCCTTTTTCTCAGTTTTCTCCTTTGCGTTGATGCAACCCAAACAAGACCAGAGAGATTCAGGTTTGGTTCCAGTGGGTTTCAGACAACCCAGAAATCCACTCCCAAGATTTTCATTTCAGTGGGTTTTTTTAAATGTTTCCTGTCTTGGGAAAGATAAAAAAAAACTCCGTTGTTGGTTTTTGTGCTCGTTGCGCAGATAAATTTCTTCAGGCCAAAAATCTCCTCGGGGCTGTAGGGAAAAAAAACGGGATTTATTTGGGTCCTGGCTTTTGGGTGGATTTCTCTGCATTCTTTCCTGAAATTCGAATGACGCTAGCCTCCCATTTTCTTTTGGCAAACGAGAGAGAGAGAAAGAGAGAGAGAGAGAGAGAGGGAGGGAGGGAGGGAGGAGGGAAGGCAGGGGAGAGAAAGAGACAGAAAGAGAAAGACAGAAAGAGAGAGAGGAAGAGAAAGCCAGAAAGAGAGAGGAAGAGAAAGAGAGAGAAAGAAAGACAGAAAGACAGAGAGAGAGAGAGAGAGAAAGAAAGGAAGAGAGAGAGAGAGAGAGAAAGAAAGAAAGACAGAAAAAGAGAGAGGGGGAGGCAGAAAGAGAGAGGGAGGGAGACAAAGAAAGAGAGAGATAAAAAGAGAAAGAGAAATAGAGAGAGAGACAGAAAGAAAGACAGAAAAAGAGAGGGAGAGAGAGAGAAAGAAAGAACGAGAGAGAGAGAGAAACAAAGAGAAAGACAGGAAGAGGGAGAGAAAGAGACAGAAAGAGAAAGACAGAAAGAGAGAGAGGAAGAGAAAGCCAGAAAGAGAGAGGAAGAGAAAGAGAAAGAAAGACAGAAAGACAGAGAGAGAGAGAGAGAGAGAAAGAAAGGAAGAGAGAGAGAGAGAGAGAGAGAGAGAGAGAGAGAGAAAGACAGAAAAAGAGAGAGGGGGAGGCAGAAAGAGAGAGGGAGGGAGACAAAGAAAGAGAGAGATAAAAAGAGAAAGAGAAATAGAGAGAGAGAGAGACAGAAAGAAAGACAGAAAAAGAGAGGGAGAGAGAGAGAAAGAAAGAATGAGAGAGAGAGAGAGACAAAGAGAAAGACAGGAAGAGGGAGAGGAAGAGAAAGAGAGACAGAAAGAAAGACAAAAAGAGAGGAAGAGGGAGAGGAAGAGAGAGACAGAAAGAAAGACAAAAAGAGAGGGAGAGGGAGAGGAAGAGGGGGGAGAGTGTGTGAGAGAGAGAGAGACGAAGAGATTACTCATACCAGCCACTGGGGAATACCAAACAGATCACAATCGGATTGCCGGAGAATCTAAACGATCCGTCCTCTGGTTCCCAGAAGTATTTCAGGCGGCTATTTTTTGGGGAAGGGAATTTCGGTTCTGGCCTGATTCTGTCAAGACTCTTCACTCACAAGGTTAATGAAGCCTCCAGCCTCTGAGGCAGTCTACCTTCCTTTCCAAAGCTGCCCAGAATCACTCCCAGCAGTGAGGATGGGGCAGCGCATATACATTTAATAAAATAATAAATCAAGAATTTAAAAACGGTTTCCAGGCTGGAAATGAAAGGAGGAACGTGTTCTTAGGGTTAAAAATTCAGGATGCTGTTTTCTGGGTCCAGAATTGAGGGTGTACCATCACCGGAGGTTTTTAAGAAGAGATTGGACAGCCATCTGTCCCGAAATGTCAAGTCTAACTAAGAGAAGAGCTAGGGGTATAAGATGACAATCTTCCAATAATTGAGGGGCTGCCCCAAAGAAGAGTGGGGGGGGTCCCACCTATTCTCCAAAGCCCCTGAAGGCAGGACAAGAAGCAACGGATGGAAACTAACCAAGGAGAGAAACAACCTGGAATTAAGGAGAAATTTCCCCATCGTTAGAACGATTAACCAGTGGAACAGCTGGCCACCAGAAATTGTAGGTGCTCCAACACTGGAGGTTTTCAGGAGGAGATTGTCTGAAATGGAGTAGGGTCTCCTGCCTGATTAGGGGGTGAGACTGGATGACCTCCAAGGTCCCTTCCACCTCTGTTATTCTTTATTTCACGGTTCACAAAATTAAAGAGTTGGGAGGAAGCTGGAGGTTTTTAAAAAAACAAACCGGACAACCATTTGACCAGGATGATACAAGCTCTCCTTTTTTTTTGTTTGTTTATTTATTTATATTAATTCAACTTATATACCGCCCTTCTCCCCAGGGGGACTCAGGGCGGTGGACAGCCAAACTTAAAACACATATAGTACAAAAGTTAAGAAAAAACTAACATGAATTAAATCATCGGCATTTCCAATTTAAAATCCCAGATCTGCAAAATCGAAAAGTTCCCAATTTAAAACCCAGAATCAATAAAATCGAAAATTCTTGGGTTTATAAAGTTTTTATTTTCTTTTAATACAAACATTTCACCTTTCGTTAGACAGCGTGTCGTCCTGAGTACGTATTTTTGCGTCATCACAATGAAAATTTACCACCAGATCCACATTTTGTATCTATCCTTATATTGCTGCTAATGCTTGACCTCCCGATGATTATAACATTTCCCTTCTTAACTTATTTGCCTTTATCATACAATATTTCTTTACATTTATTCTCTAACCACCGGTAGAATAACTCCCACGTATTATAATAATCAGATTCTTCCTTTCCTTTAATTGCAAAGTGTTAAATCTATTCTCTTCCGCGCATTCGAATATTTTCTTAACCACGTTTTCAGCCGTTAGGGATCTCTTTGCTTTATCCAAATTTTGTGCCATACAAGGTCCCCTTGGATGGGGGGTTGGACTAGAAGACCTCTGGAGGACCCTTCCAGCCTCTATGTTCTTATGCAAAGAGGGGTGGGTGGGGTGAGGAGAATTCCTGCCCCCTTTCCACCTTGTTCGTCACCCAAAAATACCCCTTTCCCTGTTCGCTTAGGGGGATCAACACAAACGCACACACACACAAACCCCCCCCCCCACTTCTGAATACACAAATCAGTTGTTAGCAAACTGGCATAAAAGCACTTTGGGCACGAGGGAGTTAGGCAAACCGAGCGCAGACAGCCTGTTTAAGTGCCGGAGGGCTGCGCCAAACCCCATTTCGAGCAACCGTTGCCCCGTGGGTGACGGCGGGGCAGAGAAGGAACAAAGAGGCCCATAGCCAAAAAAATAAAACTTTAAAAAAACAGAGAGATTTGATACGAAGAGAGCCGAGTTCTAATCCTGCCCACGTGCTCCAGGTTTTGGAGATCTGGATTCACGCTCCGCGAGAAGAAGGCAGCCTTCACGCTTGCTTCTAACAGACACCGCCCACCCACCCCATTTTATTTCAGGGGGTCTGGGGACCGATACGGAGGAACGGCTTGTGGAGCATCTCCTGAATCCGTCCCGGTACAACAAACTCATCCGTCCGGCCACCAACGGCTCCGAATTGGTCATGGTGCAGCTGATGGTCTCTTTGGCTCAGCTGATCAGCGTGGTATTGTATTTGGTTTTATTTCTTCAACACCCCACTTTCCTTACGTTTAATTAAGACGTCAAGGCTGTTGCCATGCCTGAGAGTGCTTCCTTCTCCTATTTTCCTCACGACCACAACCGTGTGAGGTGGGTTAGGTTGAGAGAGAGAGAGAGAGACTGGCTCAAAGTCACCTAGTCAGTTTTCAAGCCTAAGGCAGGACTAGAACTCCCAGTCCCCTGGTGATTGGCCCAAAGTCACCCAGCCGGCTTTCATGCCTAAGACGGGACTAGAACTCACTGTCTCCTGGTGATTGGCCCAAAGTCACTCAATTGGCTTACATACTTAAGGTGGGACTAGAACTCCCAGTCTCCTGGTGATCGGCCCAAAGTCACCCAGCCGGCTTTCATGCTTAAGGTGGGACTAGAATTCCCAGTCTCCTGGTGATCGGCCCAAAGTCACCCAATCGGCTTTCATGCCTAAGGTGGGACTAGAACTCCCAGTCTCCTGGTGATTGGCCCAAAGTCACCCAGCTGTCTTTCATGCCTAAGGCAGGATTAGAACTATGACTACAATTCTGCCCATCAGAGGCTGTCTGGATTCAGCTTGTCAGAAATCTTCTGGATTTGGGGGAGAGACGGACCTGATCATGGGGTTTGCCTCCTGCCTGGACCATGTCTGTTCACTCTCCCCCTCTTTTTTGGGGGGTGTTTCTTTCCTCTCCTCCTTCCCATTTCTACCTGTAGCACGAACGAGAACAGATCATGACTACGAACGTATGGCTAACCCAGGTACGCTTCGTTTCCTCCTAATTCCGGGTTCGTGCAGACAGACGGGTTGGGTGAATAGATTGCACAGGACGACCAAGGAGGCTGAAGGACCAGAGAGGCATGAAGGGGAGATCTGGAGGCCATCTAGACTAACCCCTCCGTTAATGGCGGGATCCACGCGGCAGAATTCCAATGAGGTCCTTCCCAGTTGTAACTTGTTCTCCAGGAAGGAGAGGCTGACCTCTGCAGAGGAAAACATCTTCCATTCTGTTGTCCTTCAGAAAGTCTTCTAAGTAATCTAGAAGTTGTCCGAGCCAATTTTAAGGAAGGGATCCCAAATCCCAAGAAAAGGAGATGGGCTTTGGTAGGTGGGATCCATAGCAAGGGTGGGCTTCAAAAATTTTAGCAAGGGGTTCTCTGCCCGGTTGCTGGGTGGGCGTGGCCTAGTCGTCCTCCTGCACTATGGCGGGGGAGGACTGTGTCCTCCCCAGGCTTCGGAGGGTTTCCTTGAGCCTCCGGGAGGGCGAAAATGGCCTCCCCAGGCTCCGGAGGCCCTCTGGAGGCTGGAAACAGGCCCGAACGTCCGGTAGGCCCGTTTTATGCCCTCTCTGAGCCTCCACGCGTGCCTTGCACTTACCTGTATCCAAAACGGGCCGTGTGGGGACTCCTGGGAGGGGCGGGGTGGGTGGGTGGGATTTGGGGGTTCTCCGAACTACACAGAATCTTAGCTAGAGGTTCTCCCGAACCCCCGCGAGCCCCCAGCAGGCCACCCCTGATCCATAGCTAACTTGAGGGATTGTCCTCGGAGTACGGTCTCCATCCCTTACAGGAATGGGAAGATTATCGCCTGACGTGGAACCCCGAGGAATTTGACGACATGAAGAAGGTGCGGCTGCCTTCCAAACACATCTGGCTGCCGGATGTGGTGCTTTACAACAAGTAGGTAACCAAAAACGGTCGCTCCTAAACCCGGGAGTTGGTAGGAACTCAAGATTTCCCACAGGGTAGCCTTCTAATTGGGGCGGTGTTGGGTCAACAAGGGTTGTGTGTCAAGTCAGTGAGGAGAGAGGGAGGCGTCCTGTTATCATCCTCGCTAATTTGAAGGGGAAAAAAAATGGATTTTCAATTCCACGGCCAAATGAATCAATTTCAAAATCTCTTCTAGTCAATTTCATAGTGCTAATTAAAGAAAAAAAAATCTGATTATCAGAGATTGGGGCAATTCTTCCTTCAGTCTCTGGTCAATTCCAATTCTGGCAAAGGTCATGGGGAACCCAGATTCACTTAATAACCGCGTCAGGAATGGTGGTTAAAATGGGGCGATGTTCAAATTAACATATATCTCGTTTAGCAACTGAAACGAGTTGCTCCACGACGTTTGGGCTCCACGACGGTTGTAAGTCAAGGACCGCTTGTGGAAAAAAATTCACCTTTGATCCCAATTAGACTTCTTCTGGTCTCTCCCGTCTCCAGCGCGGATGGAATGTACGAGGTGTCCTTCTACTCCAACGCGGTGGTCTCTTACGACGGAAGTATCTTCTGGCTCCCGCCGGCCATCTACAAGAGCGCTTGTAAGATCGAGGTCAAACACTTCCCCTTTGACCAGCAAAACTGCACCATGAAGTTCCGCTCGTGGACATACGACCGGACGGAGATCGACCTGGTGCTGAAGAGCGAAGTGGCCAGCTTGGATGACTTCACTCCCAGCGGCGAGTGGGACATCATCGCTCTGCCGGGACGCCGCAACGAGAACCCCAATGACTCGACCTACGTGGACATCACCTACGACTTCATCATCCGCCGGAAGCCACTGTTCTACACCATCAACCTCATCATTCCTTGCATTTTGATCACCTCCCTGGCCATCTTGGTCTTCTACTTGCCCTCCGACTGCGGCGAGAAGATGACCCTCTGCATCTCGGTTCTTCTGGCCCTCACTGTCTTTCTGCTCCTCATCTCCAAAATTGTGCCCCCGACCTCGTTGGATGTGCCCTTGGTCGGGAAGTACCTCATGTTCACCATGGTCTTGGTTACCTTCTCCATCGTCACCAGCGTCTGCGTTCTCAACGTCCACCACCGTTCTCCCACCACCCACACCATGCCTCCTTGGGTCAAAGTGGTCTTCCTGGAGAAGCTGCCCACCTTGCTCTTCCTCAAACAGCCCCGCCAGAGCTGCGCCCGTCAACAGCTGCGGCAGAAACGGCAAAGCCAGGAACGGGCGTTGGGCAGCTTCTTCCTGAAAGGAGGGACCCACTCCTGCACCTGCTACGCCAACCCGTCCACCGTCAAGAAGTTCGGGACAGGGAGCAGCAGCGGACGGACCTTCACTGAAAGCTCAGATGGGGTCAACGGTTTTCGGGAGAGGATGGGCCAAGCGGTGCCCGAGCAGGAAGCCTGCTGCTGCGGGTTGGAGGAGGCGATCGACGGGGTACGCTTCATCGCAGACCACATGAAGAGCGAAGACAACGACCAGAGCGTGAGTCGGCCGAGGGATAGGTCAGAAAATGAGGACATCTTCTCGGAGAAACATTTGGGGGTTCATTGGCCGCTGTCCCAAACCTTCTATTACTATGTTTCTCTACTAAGAGTGGTGGACTTCAACTCCCAGAGTTCTTCAGCCACATGCAATTCATGCATGGAACTCTGGGAGTTGAAGTCCACAGGTTATAAAGTATGCTGGCTAGGGAATTCTGGGAGTTGGAGTCCAAATATTATAAAGCGTGCTGGCTGGGGAATTCTGGGAGTTGGGAGTCCAAATATTATAAAGCATGCTGGCTAGGGAATTCTGGGAGTTGGTCCACTAATTATAAAGAGTGCTGGCTAGGGAATTCTGGGAGTTGAAGTCAAAATATAAAGCGTGCTGGCTAGGGAATTCTGGGAGTTGAAGTCCAAATATTATAAAGCGTGCTGGCTGGGGAATTCTGGGAGTTGAAGTCCACTAATTATAAAGAGTGCTGGCTGGGGAATTCTGGGAGTTGAAGTCCAAATATTATAAAGCATGCTGGCTGGGGAATTCTGGGAGTTGAAGTCCAAATATTATAAAGCATGCTGGCTGGGGAATTCTGGGAGTTGAAGTCCAAATATTATAAAGCATGCTGGCTGGGGAACTCTGGGAAGTCTACAGCTCTTAAAGTTGCAATGGTTGAAAAACAGTATTCTAGAAGATTCAAAGTTTCCAGTAAGTGGCATAAAGCTATGGAACCAGTTTGTCTCGTGGTGAAGGTGCTGGCTTCGAAAACGGGCGATGGTAGAGTTATAGTTCTGCTTTAGGCATGAATCCCAACTGAGTGACTTTGGATATTTCTCTCTTCTTGTCCTAGGAATAAAAGCAGTAGCCAAATCTTTCGGAAAATATTGCCAAGAAAACTGCAGGAATTTATCCAGTCACCATTAAATCATTTTCTATATATATATATATATTTATATTCATGAAAAATAGGACCCCAAGCGTAAATGTTTGCTGGGCGGGGGGAAAAAACAAATCGCAATTAGTTTTAGTCTTACTTTTGGCCCAAATAAGCCAAGACGATAACCGTCGCCACCACTAGAGGGCGGTAAGAGGCAGCTTCCAAGCCAGATCCAATAGAGGGCGCTAATCCCTGTTCGTTGTCCCTTTAGGTCAGCGAGGACTGGAAATACGTCGCGATGGTGATCGACCGCCTCTTCCTGTGGATCTTCATTTTTGTCTGCGTCTTTGGCACCATTGGCATGTTCCTTCAGCCCCTCTTCCAGAACTATGCCACCAATTCCCTCTTGCAAATCAACCATAACTAGCCCCACCTCGGATGGTGGCCAAGGGTGGACTTCTCCTGCCCTCAGGAGGGACAGAGAAAGGGGCTCTTCCTAAGGACAACCATCTATCAAGAGGTGACCAAAGACCTTTCATCCGTCCATCTTTTGGCCTTTGGTTGAAGGCCAGGAAGACAAGACGACTTGAGGAGAACCTCAACAAGTTCTGGAAGGGGTTCGTTGCTTTGGAAAACCTGGGGACCAATGGGACGACCTGGTCAACCAGGTTGGTAGACTTTCTTGACATGAAGCAGGTGTTCATCTACCCTATCAGGACCATCTTGAGTAGCAAGGAACCGCTAAGAAAGGAAGTTCTCCTACCTAAGATGGTCAAACCATGTTCCTTACGGCCATGAGGTCCTACCAAGAGGTGGCTCTTGGGAGGATGGTCGGGTTTCCCCAAATCTTTTCAGGAACAAGCTGGCCCCACCAAGGATGGGGAGGCCTCCCCTTTCGGAGCAGAAGGTAGTGATGGACCAAGGATGGTGGAGATACCTTCTGGAGTTTCACTGCCGTCGGGCGTTTTAGATTAGTTCTCCTCTCCTAAACAAACCATGGCTTAGACCAGTTATGGGATATTACCTCCCAACTCAGGAAAAATATATATATAGATAGATAAATATTTATGTTTATATCCATCTTTCCTGGATCTCTCCATGAAGCTGCAGAACGGGCTTTGCAGTGGCCAAATAATGGTCAACAGGTTTGGTTAGCTTGGACAATCCTTGTTTGTTGAAGGGCAGACAAACCATGAAGGGCATTGACCACAAAGTCTGCAAAACTCTTAGATTTCCTCACCTGCTGGCGAGGACGGATGTCCGAGACAAGAGAGAGAGAAAAAATGGATTTGGGCAGAGATGAAAGTTTTTGACTTCCCGTTCTCGTACCCTCTCCGACCAATGCTAGTGTTGAAATAACAATAAAAAATAGATCACCTATGACCGGAGATCTGTCTTTTGATGAGGCTGCTATGGAAGGGGTGGGGTGGGGTGGTATTTTGGGGGGGGGGGTCACATGGGAAGAGGGAAATTGAGTGGTGCGGTGGAGTGGAGTTCTCTCCTCACAATCGGGAAGCTGTGAGTTCGATCCTAGGTAGAGGCAGATATTTCTCTCTCTGGGCACAATGAGAATATTATCTGCTGAACAAAACTCCACCCTTGCAACAGGAAAGGCATCCGGCCAGTAAAACACTCAGCTCCATTCAGTTGCCCAGACTCCATCCTGATGCAAGGGATGATGGGGTCGTTAAAAGAAGATGATGGGAAGGGGGAAATTGATCGTCCGGCTTGCAATGAAGTCACAGAAATGGGGTTTTTTTTGCAAGCAATCGGGTCATTTCGGCCCCGTTAAAAAGTACAAAGAACAGGGTTGCGACATTCAGGATAAGCCAGAGTTTCTCAACTTGGGGATCTTTTGAAATTGCTTGGACTTCAACTCCCAGAATCCCCAGCCAGCATGGTTTAAGACTAGAGATGGGAAGGTCTGGAGAAAAAGAAACAGATTTTTTTTCTCCATAAAAACTTAAGTTTTCCCCTCCAATTTTTTCAGTTTTTTCCCCAGGCTTTCCCATATCAATTTAAGACACATGACCTCCCAATTCCCAGAAATCCCACAGACTTTAATAAGATATGTGGGACTTCAACTCCCAGAATGCCAATGGCTGGCTGGGGAATTCTGGGAGTTGAAGTCTGGGCATCTTAAAAAAGTACATTAAGAAACTGCTCTTAAGACCAAAGTTTATGCTCAATTCACTGCAGTTGTTAAGTTCGTCCCACGGTTGTTAAGTGAATCTGGCCTCCCCCTTGCTGATCAGAGCGTCATAAACCCGAGTCAGTTCCCAAATGTCCTGAATTTGGATCACGCGATCGTGGGGATGCTTACGACCACGGTCGTTAAGTGTGAAAGACAAACCTAAGTCACTTTTCTTCAGCGCCCATGTAACTCCGGTCATTAAATGAACGGTTATTAAGTCGAGGACTCCCTGCAAAACGAAAATGGCTGGGAGTGAGGGGTGACATGAACAATATTGGCCTAAATTTGGTAGAAATCGTCTTTTGCAGCTACCAACCAGAGATCTTTTCTCAACGATAAGCCACGATTAAGCCTTTTTGCGTTCTTCCAGGGGGAGGGGGAAACCCCACCCACCCACACACGGGAAAACAGCCGCTACAGAAAAAAAAAAAATCTTTTTTATTTCAGGCAGAATGCAAAGACTTCAGTCCATCCAAAGGAAAAGGAACATAACACGGACCTGTTCAATTTAAAAAAAAGGGGGGGGGGCAGAGGGAGGAATAAACCATTATTACAAGAGGAAGGTGAAATCTAAAGTAGGTTTCCTTGCTGGGGGGTATTGCAACAGAAGAGGGGGACACACGAACCATGGGGGTAAGGGAAACGTTGGGAAGAGAAGGCTCCAGTTACTGATTTTTTAAAAAAGAAAAATAGATTTTTGGCAATGCTGGCCAAGCGCTAGGGGAGATGGGAACACCAATCGTGGTTAAAAGGGGGGGGGGGATTATGAAAATATCTCACCAGAGGCCCACCTTTTTCTCTTAGTTTAAGGTAGGGGTGTGTGTCTCCCAACATGGCCCCTTTAAGACGACGGGGGACTTCAACTCCCAGAATTCAACTGGGAATTGAAGTCCCCACCCCCCAGTCTTAAAGGGGCCACGTCGGGAGACCCCAGGTTTACGGAAACAACAGCTTAAAACGAGTCATTTGGGTAGCTGCACCCAAGCAGAAGGTGAAATCTTGCATAAATACATTTAAAACGGACACGTAAATTATCCTGGGGATTTTGAGAGATCCATTTTGACAGGGGGTGGGGGTGATAGGAGAGAATGCAATTTGGCCCCATCACAGACCCCAGACCCTCATTTCAAGAGGCCCCACCTGAAGCCAGGGCTTCCGTTCCAAGACTTAAGAGAAGGAAATCTCTTTTGTGCACAAAGACAATATCCACGGGACGGGACAAGGGGGAAGATAATTTTAAAAAAAAAAAATTTTTTTTTTAGCAGGGGATGATGGGTTTTGCCTACTCTGGAGACCCACTAATCTCCGGGTTAATATCTACGAGGAAGATTACAAGTTTGGAGTTTTCAGCCTCTCCGATCGGAAATCTTCCCCAAATTTCTGTAAAATTTAGATTCGGATAGATGACACCGGGGGAGGGGGGGTGGGACCCAAACACTACCGAATTTGCTGGCTAGGGAAAAGGAGAAACTACGGGGAAAGTCACAACCGCACAACACCCAAGTTAAATCCGCCGGGACAGGCCGATCTTGACACCGTCCCTCGGGCCACAGGTTCGAATCCTCGGTCAAAAGGACTCGGAGGGTTAAGTGGAACTGTCCCTCAAAGAGTCGATTCCCAAGGTGAAGAAACTTTCAACAGGTTCGTCGGAAACCCTCGGGACGGAAAAGAGCGAAACGAGAAAAGTCTCAACGCAGACTGGAGCTACCAGTGTGCTAACTTCACAGTTTGAAAAGAAAAGGTTCCAATAATGATTTGGGGGCGTTTTATTTATTTTTTTTGGTCGCCGCCTCCCCCCACAAAAAAAGTGGGAAAGGAAGGCAGAGAAAGAGAGAAGGAAGGAAGAAAGGAAGGAAGGCAAAGAAAAAGGAAGGAAAGAAGACAGAGAAAGAGATAAGGAAGGGAAGGAAGGAAGGAGGGAGGGAGGGAAGGAAGGAAGACAAACAAAGGAAGGAAGAAAGATAAGGAAGGGAAGTAAAGGAAGGAAGACAAAGAAAGAAAAAGGAAGGAAGGCAGAGAAAGAGATGGATGGATGAAAGGCGAAGACAGAGTTAAGGAAGAAAGGAAGGGAGACGGAGAAGAAAGGAAGGAGAAAAAAAAGGAAGGAAGGAGGGGAAAAAAAGGGAAGGAAGGAGGAAAAGAGGAATGCTGGTGGATTTCTTGTTCCCTCGAGCCCAACGTTTCGGATCTCTGCAAATCCATGCTGAAAAAAGGGGAGGGGGGATTTAAAAGAGAGGAGGAGGAAGAGGAGGTGGGGAGGGAGGGAAAGGAAAGACCCTTGGCCCAACCGAATTAAAACACCTTGCCGCTCGAAATTGGTTAGGACGTCCGGCTCTTCCCGGGAATCTGAAACCGCGACCTGAAAAAACATCCCTGGTTCCGTTAAAAACGACCCCAAATGGCCAGCTCCAAATCTAAAAAAATTAAGTCCTCCCTTTTTTTTTTTCCCCCTCCCTCGGCTTCTGCAGAAAATAAAAAATTGAAAAACGAGGGGGGAAAATATATATATATATATATATATATATATATATATATATATATATATATATATATATATATATATATATATATATATATATATATATATATCACAGGAACGGAGTGGGAGCGGGTTCCGGCAGGACGAAGGTCTTCTCCTCCTGGGGTTTGCAGATCCAGCTCCCGTAGCCCATTTCTTGCAGGCCCCAAAAGAACTGCTGCTTGGCACTCTGGTAGTCGGCGGCCGACTCTTTGGCCTCCGCGTAGATGGTGAACTTCTTGAGATCTTCCCGAGCCATCTTGGTGCAAAGCAGCTGGAAAAGCTGGAAGAGATTTTGCTTGGAGACGCGCGAAATATCCAGTTTGGGCCTTGAGGAGGAAGGAGAAAGCAAGCAAACAACTTCTTCTGCTTATCCGTTGTAGAATAATACACCCGATTAAAAAAGTGCTCCAGGATCTCTGCAGCCACACCCCCTCAAAAAAAAAACCCCCAAAATATTTCCGTCTCGAACGGGCCCATGTCGGTCTCTTACCCGTCCACTTTGCCTTTCGTGCCGTCCAGGACTTCGACGTTGGTGCCGTCCGGGAGGCACCAATTGATGCTCGATTCCTTGGTTTTCCCCGTCTGTCGCGCCGAGTCGTAGACGCTGACCCGGCCAACCTACAGAGCCAAAGAGGGTGGGGGGGTGGGGAAGAGAGAGAGAGAGAGAGAGAGAGAGGATGGATTTTTTTTGCCGCCCCCCCCCCCCCCCCCCGAGTCGCGAATAGTCATCATTCCAAGCTGGGAGTGTCTCGATTACCTAAAAATATTTATCCCACCCGTATAGACCCCGCACGATGATCTTGTGCTCCCAAACGTGCTTAGTAACCACAAACGGTTTAGTGGAGTGACGGCTAACCTTTTTGCTGTCGCGTGCCAAAAGCGGGGGGAGTGCAGGGGGTGTGTGCGCATGCGTGTGCCCAGACCCATAATTCAATGAGTCCCACACATGCAACCCCCCGTGCTCCCTGTGCTTTTGGCACACAATGACCCGGTAGGTCTGTTTTTCGCCCTCCCCAGGCACCAGAGCCTTTCTTGGAGCCTGGGGAGGGCTAAAACAGCCTTCCCCACCCACCCAGAGGCCCTCTGGAGGCTGGAAATGGCCTGTTTCCCGACTTCTGGTGGGACTGCAAGGCCCGTTTTTTCGCCCTTCCCAGGCTCCACAGCCTTTCTAGGAGCCTGAGGAGAGTGAAAAGTCTTCCCCACCTCCCCGGAGGTCCTCCAGAAGCTGGAAACAACCTGTTTCCCGACTTCCGGTGGGCCCAGAAGGCCCAAAAATCAGCTGCGCACGCCGGAGCTGAGCTAGGGCAATGTTTGGGTGCCCACAGATACGGCTCCGCGGGCCATAGGTTCGCCATCACAGGTTTAGTGTCTCCACAGCAGGGATACAGCTTGCTCAGTTTTGGTTGACCAAACTTGGCAAGGAGCTAAAAAGCAGAGTGCTGCTACCTGCCAGGATGAAAATTAATCTATGGAGCGTCCCGATTTAGCGACGGTCTTGTGCCGCAACTATGCGCCGTTACGGCAGGGATGAAAATCTAACTTTCCGACCTCTGCAGACCTCCTTCGCAAGCCAAGAAAGCCGAAATAAGCCCCGTTTCACTCAGTGACTGGGATCCAAGTGCCATCTTATGCTTGCTGATGCTTTGCTGCTATGCGGTGGCAGACTGCCATGAACAGTGTGCTTGGGAAACCGAAAGTAGCTACTGACACTCCTTGAGAAGCCGCCTCAAGGTCACTCAGCTGGAAGAAGTAAACTAACCTGCGCTTTTGGAAAAAAAGAGAGGGGAACGTAAGGGATACCTCGGGGTGATTGACCAAATAGGGCGTGGGAAGCCTCGTCCCCAAGGGGTTGCCGTCTCTGGACATCCGGCAGCAAATGGCGCGGGTCAAATGACCTTGGCTGTACAAGTAGCCTGCAACAGCGAGAAAAGGCAGAGTTGTTGGTTTTTTTTGTTGTTTTTTTTAAAGGTTGTCAGGAAACAACCTGGCTCATCATTCATCTGGATTTGCTGATTTATATACAGTTTATATAGCAACCATCGAGGGGCTTAGAAACATGGTAAATAAAAGTATAAAGCGAACAAATAATAATAATAATAAAACTTGACCACAAGACAAAGAAAATAGTGGCGGTTAAAGTCTTGAACCCGGGACAGGCAACCATGGTAAAATATACATCGGTTGCCAAAAGCCCAAATTTCAATCACTTGACCATGGGGGGTGAGTTCGAGTCCCGCCTTAGGCATGAAAGCCAGCTGGGTGACTTTGGGCCAATCACCAGGTGATGGTGAGTTCTAGTCCCGCCTTAGGCATAAAAGTCAGCCGAGTGATTTTGGGCCAATCACCAGGTGACGGTGAGTTCTAGTCCCATTTTAGGCATGACTGGCTCAGCTTACCAAGCGTGACTGAGCGAAGGTAGACCGGATGTATGAAGTGTGACAACAAGGCGCCTTGCAAGCCGAGCACATTCCAGCGCAGGATTTTGTCACTGCAGGACATGGTGCGGAGGCGTTCGCCGTGCTGGATGCCGTCCCAGGTTGGCACGATGTCGCTCGACTCCACCGGGATGGTGCCCTCTCCTGTGGATGAGTCCCATGGAGGCACATTTAAAAAGCTGGCTTGGATGCATATGAAAGGCAGCTGGGTGACTTTGGGCCAATCACCAGGAGACGGTGAGTTCTAGTCCTGCCTAAGGCATAAAAGCCAGCTGGGTGACTTTGGGCCAATCACCAGGAGACGGTGAATTCTAGTCCTGCCTAAGACATGAAAACCAGCTGGGTGACTTTGGGCCAATCACCAGGAGACGGTGAATTCTAGTCCTGCCTAAGACATGAAAACCAGCTGGGTGACTTTGGGCCAATCACCAGGAGACGGTGAATTCTAGTCCTGCCTAAGACATGAAAACCAGCTGGGTGACTTTGGGCCAATCACCAGGAGACGGTGAATTCTAGTCCTGCCTAAGACATGAAAACCAGCTGGGTGACTTTGGGCCAATCACCAGGAGACGGTGAGTTCTAGTCCTGCCTAAGGCATAAAAGCCAGCTGGGTGACTTTGGGCCAATCACCAGGAGACGATGAGTTCTAGTCCCACCTTAGGCATGAAAGCCGGCTGGGTGACTTTGGGCCAATCACCAGGAGACGGTGAATTCTAGTCCTGCCTAAGACATGAAAGCCAGCTGGGTGACTTTGGGCCAATCAGCAGGAGACTGGGAGTTCTAGTCCCTCCTTAGCAATGAAAACCGGATCGGTGACTTTGGGCCCGTCCCTCTCTCTCAGCCCACCCCACCTCACAGGGTTGTCGTTGTAGGGAAATAGGTAGGAAGAAGGAGTCTTGAATTATTTGTAAAAATAATAAAAGTTGGGATACAAATCAATAATAATAAAAAAAAAACAAAAAAATGCTCAATCCTTCAATTCTCTGGCCAGCTCATCCTCTTCGACCCTTTTATTCAAAGTCGCCGTCCCCCGTTCGCCAATCGATTTGAGGACGATCGCGCCCTGTCATTTTTTGGGAAGCCACGAGGACTAGAAACGTTTGAGCTTCCAGCCACCCCGAGCGATTTTCAAAGAAAAGCCATTTCGACCGCGAGACGGGGCAAATTACCGTTTTCCACCTTGGTGCGTAGCTTCCCCTGTTTGGGGTTTTCGAAGAGGGGCTGGTGTTGATCCTCCCCAGCTGTGTTGGCCTGGTCACTGCAGGACTTGTCGAAGAGGGCGCCGTCCCCGCAAGGCGCCGTGCTGGAGAACACAAACACACAAAACCCCCACACACACAGCAAGCAATAAGGCTGAATCCTAACTCTGTTTAAAGTTCCCCGTTGGAGACCAACTCCAGCAAACCAAGTTAGAAGAGACCTCCCTCCCCGCTCCACACATCCATTCCCTTATGTCTCCTAGTTCCCAACGGGTAGTCCTCGACATACGACGGTTAAGGGAACCTGTTAGTAAATGGTTATTTGTCTAACTAGTTGGTCAGGCAATATATAAACCAACAATGTATGTCCGCAGTCAGAAAGGTATTATATTGCTTTAAGACTGTATTGCATCATCCTGTACCCTGATTGGCTAAGCTCTGTAGCCAATGTACTTAAGGGAAGTCAGGATCATGGCTTGTGGGGATACTACACCATGTTACCTGCCTATTTGCTGTAACTCTCTACCTGATCTCTCTGCATGATCACTGTTTGATCATAACTACATGTTGCTTTCTACAGCTGAAAGGGGACATTATTTATTTATTGGTTCGATTTATATGCCGCCCTTCCTCCGAAGACTCAGGGCGGCTTACAATGCGTTAAGCAATAGCCTTCATACCTTTTGTATATACCTGCTTAGTAGGGCTTTCGGGCCCCACCTAAGCGGTGTTCTTTTTTATACAAAGTCAGCTTATTGCCCCCACAATCCGGGTCCACATTTTACCTACCTCGGAAGGATGGAAGGCTGAGTCAACCTTGAGCCTGGTGAGATTCGAACTTGCGGTAATTGCAGGCAGCTGGAGTTACTTAGTGCTTTAGTCTGCTGCGCCATTACCATTCACCTGCTGTACAGGTGGAAGCTGACATCCCTACAACTCACTTGGTGTACAGGTGAATTAATTAAAGCTCACCTGGTGTACAAGTGAATTAAAGCTCACTTGGTGTACAGGTGAATTAATTAAAGCTCACCTGGTGTACAGGTGAATTAAAACTCACGTGGTGTACAGGTGAATTAATTAAAGCTCACCTGGTGTACAGGTGAATTAAAGCTCACCTGGTGTACAGGTGAAAGCCGACATCCTTACAACTCATTTGGTGTGCAGGTGAATTACAACTCACCTGGTGCACAGGTGAAAGGTGACATCATTACAGCTGACCTGGTGTACAGGTGAAAGAATCCCAGCTCACCTGGCGTACAGGTGACACCGTTACAGCTGACCTGGTGTACAGGCGAAAGGTGGCATCGTTACAACTCACCTGATGTACAGGTGAAAGCTGACGTCATCTTTGATCTTCAGCCTGCCGTCTTCCGACAGCTTGAAGATGCTCTCTTCCGGCGCCAAGGGGTCAAAGGTCATCAGCTCATTGTACAGGAACCTGGAAACAAGGAGGAGACGATGAAGGGCAACGCTGCCAGGATGTGAATGCGGGAAGTCCCCGACTTACGACCACGTAAAATCTGTCGTTAAAGCGAGGCATTGCCGCTAAGGGTCGCTAAACGGGTAGCTGTTAATTCGGGGATTAGCTCTACTCATTGATTGCGTGTGTGTGTGTCTCCTCCCAATAAAAGGGACCGGGGTGTGTGTGTGATTTCCCCTTCCCGCCAGCGAACGGGGCTGAGGGACCCAACCGCCTGCCTCTCTTCACCTGATGAACCCCCTTCGGGAGATGATCTCCGCGTGGCAGTCGTTCACCGTCTCCCCTTTCAAGCTCAGCTCCTCCCCTTTCACGCAGCGGTTCCCTGGCGGGGGAAGAGGAGACCTTAGTTAGACCCCTCCCTCCTTCCCCTTCTCCCTCCTCCTTCCTTCCTTCCATCCATCCATCTTTTATTTCTCTTCCTTCCTTTCCTTCTATCCATCATCTGTTTATCCTACCATCTATCTTCCTTCCTTCCTTCTTCCCATTCTCTCCTTCCTTCCTTCCTTTCCTTCCATCTTTTATTTATCCACCCATCTCTCTTCCTTCTTTTCCTCCCTCCCTTCCCTCCTTCTCTTCCTTCCTTTCCTTCTATTCATCATGTTTATCCTACCATCTATCTTCCTTCCTTCCTTCCTATTCTCTCCTTCCTTCCTTCCTTTCCTTCCATCTTTTATTTATCCACCCATCTCTCTTCCTTCCTTCTTTTCCTCCCTCCCTTCCCTCCTTCTCTTCCTTCCTTTCCTTCTATTCATGTTTATCCTACCATCTATCTTCCTTCCTTCCTTTTCTCTCCTTCCTTCCTTTCCTTCCATCTTTTATTTATCTACCCATCTCTCTCTATTCCTTTCCTTCTCTATCTCTTCCCTCCCTCCCCTTCTCCTCCTTCCTTCTTTTTGCTCCCTCCCTCCATCTATTCATGTATCTATCTCTATTCCTTCCTTCTTTCTCTCCCTCTCCTTCCTTCCCTTCTATCCATCATCTATCTATATGTCTGTCATCTATCTTCCTTCACTCCCATTCTCCTTCCTTCCTTTCCTTCCATCCTTTATTTATCTACCCATCTATCTCTATTCCTTCCTTCTTTCCCTCCCTCCTTCTCTCTTCCTTCCTTTCCTTTTATCCATCATCTATCATTTATCTTCCTTCCTTCCTTCCCATTCTCTCCTTCCTTCCCTTCCATCCTTTATCTACCTATCTATCTCTATTCCTTCCCTCCCTCCCCTTCTCTTCCTTCCTTTCCTTCTCTTTTTCTTCCCTCCCTCCTTCTCTCCTTCCTTCTTTTCCCTCCCTCCCTCCATCTATTTATCAATCTACTCATTATCTATCTCTATTCCTTCCTACTTTCCTTTCCTTTTTCCCTTCCTTCCTTTTTCCCTTCCTCCCCACTCCCCTCTCTCTCTATTTGATAGATCTACCAGTTTTTCTATAGATACAAAAAGCAAAAGCAAAAAAAAAACCCAAAAACAAATATAAAGGAAGAAAAGGGTGGGGGGAAAAGAGGAGAGAAACGGAAAGCGAAGCTAAAAGCGCAAGACAGGGGGGAAAAAAAAAGAAAAAGAAAAGAAAAACAGCAGAAAACCAGGAAACTGCTGGAATGATTTAATTCTTTTTTAATTATCTTAACTTTTGTATTTGTATGTTTTTTAATTGTGGCTGTTCACCGCCCTGAGTCCCCTCTGGGAGAAAGGTGGTATACAATTTAAATAAATAAATAAATAAAATTGTAAATTTGAGGTCTTTCCCCCCACCTGTCTTTTCAGGCCAAAAATGAATACCCATTTTACCTGTCCCAATGCTGACCACGACCCCCAGCCCCTCCTGCCCCCTCCTCATGATGATGGCGGCCAGGATCTTGCGTCCCAGAAGGCTGTGCTGGATGCGGGCGGTCAAGGCGTTGAACCGCTGGTGGCTTAGCATGGCGATCTGGTCGTGCAGAGTGCTTCCGCTGACCGGTAGCTGCAACGAGATGGGAGGACAGGTCAGCAACGGACTTCCAGGCTTCGGGGTTGGGGAGTGGTCTCAAATCTCCTTGGGGCCTGGGAGAATGCAGGTGGGGAAATTGGGTCGGCCGGGAAGCCGCTACGGAGGCGAGAGAAGACCTGACCTCCGTGATGCCCAGCCCTTCGGCCGCGTGCTCGGCCTTCTCGTTCTCCCCGATGAGGACACGGAGCGCCGCGTCGGCCGCTTCCTGCTTTCCCTGCTTTTTGCTGTGCGCCGTGACGGACGGGAACCAGCGGCCGCCCACTTTCGCCTGGAAGACGAACCTGCGGGGACAGAAATCAGGCGGGAGTCATCTCGGATGGCTAGGGTGCTGACATACCGCGCCCCTCCCCCCCTCTGGAAAATGACAGGTAGTCCTCGACTTACAAATGTTTGTTTAGCAACCGTTGGAAGTTACAAAAAAAAAAAGGGACTTAACACCGCTTTTCTCACACGGCCGTCGCGGTCAAAATTCAGACATTTGGCGACGGACTCCTATTTATAATGGTCGCAGCATCCCGGCGGAAGGGGTTGGGGGGGCTCACGCGGTCCCCGTTTGCGACCTTCCGATGAGCCAAGTCGACGGGGGAAGCCGGATTCGCTTAACGACCGTGTGACTAATTTAACAACGGCGGTGATTTACTTAACAACGGCGGCAAGAAGTGTCATAAAAAGGGGCAGGAGGGAATCACTTTACTTTACTTTACTTTTACTTTTATTTGATTTGTATACCGCCCTACTCCCGAAGGACTCAGGGCGGTGAACAGCCAACAATAAAATATATACATACAAATTTTAAAAAGCAGAAATAAAATTGAATTAAATAGTTTGGCCCAGACAGATTAAAACCCCAATCAATTTAAAACAAATTTAAACTTTTGAGTATTAAAAATATTAAAATATTAAAATAAAAATTGTTTTAAAAAGAGAAAGTTAGGCCAGGCTGAACAAATTGCCTCGTTTAGAAATGAAAATTTTGGGCTCAGCTGTGATCATAACTCGAGGACTACCTGTATTTAGCCCGGGATGACGCAGACTGGAACAGATTTCGAGAGAGAGAAAGACATGCCAGTCTTGAGTGGGTTGACCCAAACCTGTGGGGCGAGCCGGATGAACCGCAGCCCCCCGACTTACTTGGGGTCATGGGGAGGACCGGTCTGATTGATGAGCTTGAATTCGGCTGCGAAGCCGTTGGCCCGGGCGTACTCCAGAAGTCCGCTGACCGGATTCGAATTCAGGTACTTGATCAACTCGCCGACGCCTTTGGCGCTGACTGTCTTGGACTCCTCCGGATTGGCCAGCTGGCTAGCTTGTACGTCCAGCATGGGCTCGGACGGCGCTTCCACCTGAGGTCCAGGAAACAGAGAAATCTGTTCATTCATTCGGCTGCGAATGAAGCAGGCCGAGGAAACTTGCCATGCCGAGGAGGAAAAAAAAAAGGGGGAAGGTCTTACCTGCGCAGGTGAGCCGGTGGTTTCGCCAGTCAGCCCTTTCATGGCGACCTCGGCGGCCATTTGCTTCGCTCCCTTCTTGCTGTTCGAGACCACGGCAGGGAACACACGTTCGCCCACTTTGACACAGTATTGAAACCTGAACGGAGCCCGGAGAAGGAATAAATCCAGATTGAATTTGGGTTTGCAACTAAACCGGAGCAGACGCCGGAAGAATGGAATGGAATGGAATAGAATAGAATAACCGAGTTGGAAGGGACCTTGGGGGTCTTCTAGTCCAACCTCCTGCTTAGGGAGGAAACCCTACACCCACTTCAGACAAATGGTTATCCAACATCTTCTTAAAAACCTCCAGTGTTGGAGCATTTACAACTTCTGGAGGCAAATTGTTCCACTGGTTAATTGTTCTGTCAGGAAATTCCTCCTTAGTTCTAAGTTGCTTCTCTCCCTGATTAGTTTTCCCCCATTGCTTCTTGTCCTGCCCTCAGGTGCTTTGGAGAATAGGTTGACCCCCTCTTCTTTGGGGCAGCCCCTGAGATATTGGAACACTGCTATCATGTCTCCCCTAGTCCTTCTCTTCATTAAATTAGATATACCCAATTCCAGCAACTGTTCTTTATATGTTTTAGCCTCCAGTCCCCTAATCCTCTTTGTTGCTCTTCTCTGCACTCTTTCCAGAGTCTCCACATCTTTTTTACATCGTGGCGACCAAAACTGGATGCCATATTCCAAGTGTGGCCTTAGCAAGGCCTTATAAAGTGGTATTAACATTTCACGTGATCTTGATTCTCTCCCTCTGTTGATGCAGCCTAGAACTGCCTAGAACTATGTTAGAATGATCGGTGTTTTAATTCGGATTCAACTTCAGACATATCAGCATAAAGGACTTTGTGAGAGAATGAGACAAGGGGCCTCATTCAATTTAGAGACAAGAGGAAGCCGTGTTGAGGCACGGATGCTTAATTTTTCACTTAGATTCACAATTTTTGATTTCATTCAAAAGATGAAAAGACAAAAAAGAATGAAACGGAGACAAAACAAAAGTATAAACGAATGTTTAAAAAAAAAAGTGAATTAAAAAGGACCGAAAACCCCCAAAATACATGCAGGTAGTCCTCGACTAATGACAATTGAGGCCAAAATTTCTGTGGCCAAGTGAGACTTTTGTGAAGTTTTGCCCCGTTTTACCACCTTCCTTACCCAGTTGTTAAGTGAAATCAGTCACACGGTCGCTAAGCAAATCTGGCTTCCTCCATTGACTTTGGTTGTCAGAAAAGGGGATCACGTTAAACGAACTGTTTGTTAAGTCGAGGGTGTTGCTAGCTTAGCTGCAGTGATTCGCTTAACATCCGTGGCGAGAACGGTCGCACAACGGTGCAAAATTCCCTTAACCACTGTCCCACTTTAGTCACAGGAATTTGGGGCTCAGCTGTGGTCGTTATGTCGAGGACTGGGTGTAAAAGCAAACCCCCCTTTCTGAGCTTACTTTGGGTCATGAGGCGGTCCTTCCTGAGAGAGCAGCTTGAATTCGCACACGCTCCCCAGCTTCTGGGCGTATTCCATCAAGGCGCTGATGGGGTTCTTCCCACAGAGGTTGGGCTGTGGGGTGGTGGACGAGGCCTCGGGGTCTGCCTGCTCAGGCTGGAGAACAAGGACGGAGAAGATGATGATGATGATGATAATAATAATAATAATAATAATAATAATAATAATAATAATAATAATAATACCTAGGACGCTGGCAGCAACCCGTATCAACCATTAGCACCAGTAAATGGTATTTGTCATGCATTTCATTTGTGATGCATTTTTGAATGTTCAGTTGACTGAGTTTCATGTTTTTTTAAAATTTGATTTATATGCCGCCCTTCTCCGGAGACTCAGGGCGGCTTACAATGCGTTAAGCAATAGCCTTCATACTTTTGTATATTTTATACAAAGTCAGCTTATTGCCCCCCACAAACTGGGTCCTCATTTTACCTACCTTAGAAAGGATGGAAGGCTGAGTCAACCTTGAGCCTGGTGAGATTCGACCTTACAATAATTGCAGACAGCTGGTGTTAATCACA
The DNA here is from genome assembly GCA_022577455.1 of Arizona elegans. Classification (NCBI taxonomy): domain Eukaryota; kingdom Metazoa; phylum Chordata; class Lepidosauria; order Squamata; family Colubridae; genus Arizona; species Arizona elegans. The sequence continues at coordinate 3,808,041 of JAKOOJ010000036.1, forward strand.
ATGCTATCAGTCTGCTGAGCCACCAGGCCCATGTTTAATGAATAAAGTAAATAATAATAATAATAATAATTGGTACCATGTCCAAGAATTTGCTGAGCACAAACTGTGCTACTCGGAACATCGTACATCTTAAGAAGATACTTGGTTGATCCCTGGGACGCTGGCAGCAACCCGTATCAACCATCAGCACCAGTCAATGGTATTTGTGATGCATTTTTAAATGCTCGGTTGACTTGAGTTTCATGTTTAATGAATAAAAGAGACAGAACAATAATAAAATAAAAAATATGGATGGTGGATGTGCAGGAGAGAAGAGAAGGAACAGGAGATAATCCCAAAATACAAAGATCTGGAAATAGAAACAGAAGGATGGTGGCAAAAGAAAGCAAAAGTAGGACCAGGGAGTGATAGGTGCCTTAGGTGTTAATTCTAAAACATCCGAGGCAAAACACCATTGGCATTGACAAAATCCCCACCAGTCAATTGCGAAAGGCAGCTTGGTTTGGGGCAGCTTAATTCCTGCAAAGTTACCTTTAATATTATTAAGCATCTGCCTATCCCAGGTCCTTGGGAAGGACCGGACAAACATGTTAAATCCAGTTGAAACATCTGGATGATTGCGCCACAAACCATAATAATAGCAACCGAACACCATCGGCATTGACAAAATCCCCATTAGTCAATTGCAAAAGGCAGCTGGACTTGAAGCAGCTGACATTTCTCAGCGATATTTTTTAATATTATTCAATAAAAACATTAGCCTATCCTCCTCCTCTTCCTCACCATCTCCTCCTCCCTGAGGGAGGTGTCCTCGTACAGGGAAGTCTCGGGCCCCACGCTGTCTTCCCCCTCATGCTGAGCTTCGTGGAGAAGGATTTTCATGGCGATGGCCGCTGCTTCCTGCTTGGCTAGTTTTTTGCTGCCTGCTTCGGCCGGAGGGAAGTGGCGGGTGTCAATCTTGGCTTGGAATTTAAACCTTGATGGGAGAAGAGGGGGGGGGGGGAGACAGAGAGAGAAAGAGAAAGAGCAGAGAATGAGAAAGGAAGAGAAGGAAAATGAGAGATAGAAAGAGAATGAGAATGAAAAAGAATAAGGGAATGAAAGAAAGAGGGAGAAAATGAGAATGAGAAAGAATGAGATAGTAAGAGAATGAAAAAGAGAGAGAAAAAGAGACAGAGAAAGAGAGAGCAAGAATGAAAGAGAATGAGAGGAAGAAAAAGAATGAGATAAAGGGAATGAAAGAGGGAAAATAAGAAACAAAGAGAATGAGAAAGAAAATGAGAGAAATTAAGGGAAAGACACAGAAAGAGCAAGAATGAGAGAGAATGAGAGAAAAAAGAATTAGAGAAAGAATGAGAAAGAAAGAAAATACGAGACCAAGAGAATGAGAAAAAAAATGAGAGACATTAAGAAAAAAGCAGAAAGAACAAGAATGAAAGAGAATGAGAGAAAGAAAAATGAGATAAAGAGAATGAAAGAGGGAAAATAAGAGACAAAGAGAATGAGAAAGAAAATGAGAGATATTAAGAGAAAGACAGAGAAAGAGCAAGAATGAGAGAGAATGAGAGAAAAAAGAATGAGAGAAAAAAAGAATGAGAGAGAAAATAAGAGATGAGAATGGGAAAGAAAATGAGAGACATTAAGAGAAAGGCAGAAAGAACAAGAATGAAAGAGAACGAGAGGAAAAAAAAACGAGATAAAGAGAATGAAAGAGGGAGAAAAAAACGAGAGAGAATAGCAAAAGAGACAGAATGAGAGAAATAAGAAAAATTAAGGAGAATTCTGTTTTTAGAGACAGGCTACCACATTGCATACACATTTAACATGAACCCGGGGGTGGGGGTGGGGGGAATGACTGGGGAGACCCCTCCTCCTTTTATTTCCAGCACAAATTCCCCAGCATGGTTAAGGAACATGCGCCCCACCCGCCGTGACCCACACTTATCGGGGGTGGGGGGAAGCTTAGATTAGAACTCCCAGATTTTGGAGGAAATTTCACGCAAGCTTTTTGCTATCAGGGAAGCAAGCAGCGGGAGGGTTGGACTAGAAGACCTCCAAGGGGCCCCTTCCAGGTCTGTTATTCTGTTTCCCAAGAAAGCAAAGCCCAATTGGAGCCTTGGTGGCGCAGCAGACTAAAGTGCTGTTAAGTAGCACTTAGCTGCCTGCAATTACTGCAAGTTCAAATCTCACCAGGCTCAAGGTTGACTCAGCCTTCCATCCTTCCGAGGTAGGTAAAATGAGGACCCGGATTGTGGGGGGCAATAAGCTGACTTTGTATAAAAAAGAACACAGCTTGGGGGGCGGGGGGACGAAAGCCCTACTAAGCAGGTATATACAAAAGGTATCAAGGCTATTGCTTAACGCATTGTAAGCCGCCCTGAGTCTCCGGAGAAAGGCGGCATATAAATCGAACCAAATAAACAATAAATAAATAAATTGCCTTTTTTTGGGGGGAAAAAAGCACCTTTGCGGAAAACCTGGATGACTGAGAATCTCCACCCAACCTGCAGGACTCCCCCCTCTTCCAATCACTTGCCCCCCCCGCTCCAACTCCAGGAGGTCCCTTACCGTGGCTCGTGCGACGGCCCGCTCTGCTTCAGCAAGACGAACTCGCAATGCTGGTACATGTACTGGGTGTATTCGATCAAGCCGCTGACGGGGTTTTTCTTCTGGCAGTCCATGAGCTTCTCCAAGGGGGTGCACTGGAAAGCGGTGTCCAGCGGAGCCGGGAATTTGGGGTATAGGGGGGACCCCATAATGTACCTCGACTCGTCCTGGTTGCTGATGGCGTTCATGTCCTCGGGGATATCGTCGGTGGCCCAGCTGCTGCTCTCGAAGAAGTCGTAAGGCGAGAAGCGGCGGTAGCGGGGACGCTTGCCAGAGGGACTCACCCACGGAGGGCAGCTGGGCTCGATCGGCTCGGCGGCCTGCTGCCCGTTCTCGATTTTCTTCTCCTCGTTCTCCGGCGGAGGTGGAGGCGGAAGCGGAGGGGGAGAAGGGCGAGAGGAGGGCACATCGGCAGGGGTTGCCTCTGGTTCGAGGCACGGGGCTGGGGGTTCGGGGTCCGGAGGGACCGCCTGCCGGACTTCTTCGGCTTTGGCCTTGACTTGCATCCGTTTCCGCTTGTTGTCCGTCAGGGACCACTTGGGAGGGTTGACGTTCTCCTTGTGCACCTCGCCCAGCTTCTCCAAGGCCAGGAGGGTGGCGTTGACATCCCTGGCTTTGCTCAAGCCGATGTTCTTGGCCAGGTTGTAAGCTGTGGAGTCCACCACCCCGAACAGGAAGCTGCAGATCTTCTCCTTGACTTCGGCCATGTCAGGAGAACCAAACGAGTCCTCCCGGTCAGAAGCGGGACTTCCTTCTCCTTCTTCGATCCCCAAGTCGAAGAGGGAACCGCTGTCTTTGTCCCGGATGGCCGGACGTCCCGCTTGGCTTGCTTCGGCGAAGTCGCGACCGTCGGCTAACCTCCACAATGGCGGGGTGGTCTCCGTCCGACTCAGCTGCCCTCGTTGGTGAAGCTTGTAGAGATAATGGTTGACCACTTTCTTCTGGACGCGCAACTGCTGGGCCAGGTAGCGAGCGGAGATGGTCTGCCCCGATTTCAGATCCCTCAGGATCCCCAGGAGATCCCCTTCAACGTCCTGCTTGCTCAGAGTCAGCCCCTGAAAGCTGGAGACGAGTCGGTCGGCGGCGCCCTTCGGATAAGTAACCGCGAAGTAACTTGGTTGAGGAGGAAACGGCTGCTTCGGTGCCGGCCAGCTACCCTTACAGGGAGGTCTTCTGGGGGTCTCCCTGTAGTTGTACCATAAATTCGAACGGGGCGGCGGGAAGAACGTCTGTGGCTCTTGGGACCTCTGCACACCGGGCTTCCACAGCGAAGCCTCGGAACGTTTTCCTTGCAGGAAGAGGACCTGCTTCTGATGAAAATCTTCGAGTCTGTCGGATCTGGGCGAGGTCTGGTCTGAAGCAGCAGGGAATCTGCTCATAGCACGATGATGGGGAAGAAGCGCAGGGGTGAAGACATTTTCAGCCGACGTCGAAGAACCTGGCAAAGACACAAGGAGGCACGTTTCAAACCGGGTTGCAGGTAGAGAGGACCTTCCTGGCTCCCCTGTGGTCGCCCCCGTTGTGTTGTGGCCTGTCGGCTGCGACCGAATCAGAGGAGGAGGAGGAGGAGGAGGCGTGGGTCAGCATCAGGGCAACCTGAGAGCTCCGAGGGGGAAGAGGGAGGGGAGCTGGCAGAGAGAGAGAGGCGTCCGTCAGCCCTCAGATGGAGAGTCAACAGCCCCCAGGTCTGGAGAGGGCTAATGAGGAAGAGGAGGAACAGCTGGGTCCAGTGCCTGATAGAAGGCAGAGGAGAGGAGAGCAGTGGAAATCTATGGGCCGGTCCTTGGGACGGAAGAGCCACCGCTGCTAGCAAGGCCCCACCCTAGCTTTGGGGATAAAAGGCAGGGGGCGGAGATGAATAGGACAATTACTCATCTTCTGGATGGACGGACTTGTTAGCCTGCGAGAGAAACTTTTTGCCCGGGCTGCTGGCGCTCCTAATAAAGGAATCTTTCGAGTTCACGTCAGAGGGTTTGTCGTGTTTGGGGAGCTGGGTCAGAGCACATGGGCTTTGTGGAGAAAAGCCCTCTCGAGGGTTCGACGATGACTTGATGGCGCATAATCCACCAGCCATCGACCCATTGGCTTCTCAATCTTCCAGACCTCAAGCAACCTGGTTTAGTGCCAAGCTGGGTCAGTGCCCGCTTTCCAGGACCAAAGAGAAGCTTATTTTATGAACGTCTTCCAGAATCAGGAATTGGTAAGCCGTCCCCAAACACAGTCGGCTTTGCTCCCTTCAAAGCCGAAGAGCCAGCGCTGTCCGAAGACGTCTCCGTGGTCATGTGGCCGGCATGACTCAATGCCAAAGGCGCACGGAAAACGCTGTTCCCTTCCCACCAAAGGTGGCCCCTATTTTTCTACTTGCATTTTTTTTTGACCTGCTTTCGAACTGCTAGGTTGGCAGAAGCTGGGACAAGTCACGGGAGCTCACCCTGTTACACGGCACTCGGGATTCGAACCGCTGAACTGCCAACCTTTCAATTGACAAGCTCAGCATCTTAGCCGTCCTATGCCTTGCTAATTAAACCACCGTTTGTGGACTTTGCCACAAAAAGTTTCGTTTGCATAGTGTAATAATCTGTACAAGGAGAATGGGACACCATTTTAAACCAAATGGAAAACACTTGGCTTCATCATCAAAAAAGCCTTCAGCCTACGATCATCGCCGTCTTTTCTCCCTCAACTCCTGTAAAATTAGACATAGCTGCCAAAAGAATCCCACCCCCCCAAAAAAAAAAAACTATTTTATGAATGCATCGAGGAGGGTTATTTTCATGGAACGATCCTAAATGCCTATTCATTCAAGGGGAGCAAATCATTGTTCACCCCCCTCTCTCACGTCCCTTTGCAATTCTCAACCGTACCTCCCTCCCTTCTTTAATCAAAACCATCAGAGGTCCCTTAAAGTGTGTGTGTGTGTGTGTGTGTGTGTGTGTGTGTGTGTGTGCGTGAATGCATGCAAACCCATGCCAAGTGTACAGCAGTGTAAAAAATCGAATCGCAATGTAAAATTCCGGAAATCAAAAACAGAAGTTTACACACAGCTGCAGACTCGGAAAATCTTTTATCTATCTATCTATCTATCTATCTATCTATCTATCTATCTATCTATCTATCCCTCTATCTATCTACCTACCTACCTATCTCTCCATCTGTATCTTTTATTGCTATTATCCATCTAATTTCTCTATCATATCTATCTCTCTCTCTCCATCTATCATATCTATATCTATCTACCTACCCATCTCTCTCTCTCTATATATATATATCTTTCTCTATTATCCATCTATCATATCTATCTATCTATCATCTATCTATCCCTCTATCTATCTATCTATCTATCTATCATCTATCTATCTAATCTATCTATCTATCATCTATCTAATCTATCTATCTATCATCTCTCTCCATTTATCATATCTATATCTACCATCTCTCTCTATATATATATCTTTCTCTATTATCTATCTATCTATCTATCTATCTATCTATCTATCATCTCTTTCTCTCTCTATCATCTCTCTCTCTCTCTCTATTATCCATCTAATCTATCTAATCTAATCTATCTATCATCTTTTATGTATCTCTATTATCCCCCCCTCTCTCTCATCTATCAATCATCTATCTCTCTTTCTCTCTCTCTATATATATATAAACGGACCCCCTTGCGTGGGGGATTTCAAACTCTAGACACCAGGCAAACCCACAAAAAGATTCCTCTCGTGCTTCAATTATTAGGACCCCGAAACGGACGTATTCCCACGCACAACAGATCCAGTTGGTTCTCTATTAAAAACCAAACCCCTTCCTTAATTTTGCCAGCTCAGCAAACTGCCCAGAAAGAGCGTTTCACGCCTACATTCCTTTAGTCTCAAAAGTAGCCGTTTAAAAAAGTTTAGCAACCGAGGAACGAATTCTCCTTGGCTTATTGTAATGCAATTCCGGCTGAAATGCGCCTAGGTTTACTCCTGAGTCAATGGACATGGGGGTTGCCATCGTCCTCTCTGGATGGTAACCTGAGCTTTCCCACTCCTTGCAAACCCCCAAAGCGAAGTGACCCACCCCGAGTTGTGAATACTTACCGCGATTACGGCAGAGTGGATTTTTCCAGCTAGCCTGGTCTCTTTGCACTTTGATAAGAGGGTTAAAAAAACCCAAGAGAGCTGGATGCCTTTTCCCCCACCCCTCCTCTGGGAAAGACGAAAAAGAGGTAGAGTTACTGGCCCAATAGAAGTTGAATAAAAGCTTACCACTTTGCTTTTTCCCATGACGAGGTATGTGCATGGCATCACACTGGCCCAAGGCTGGAAGAGAAACTTCCTGTTCCCACAGCAGCAGAGAAGAAGAGACTGATATGTACATGTGTTACACACACACACACACAAACACACACTCAAACCGAAGCCAGGCACAGGAGGAGGAGGAGGTTCCCAGCAAAGGGGCAGCCTTGCCAAGGGAGAATAGAAGGATCAAAGAAGCTGCCCCCCCTATTTAACCTGGCTCAGAAGAGGAAAAAAAAAACAAAATTAAGTTTCGCTTTCTGTTCTCCTCCTTCTGGCTTTTTCCCCTGCAGAGGGGTGGGGTTTGCGGCCAGAAAACAGGAAGTACATCCTTTTTTTTTTTTTAAATTGAAATTTCAATTCCCTTTCATCATAATCTTCTTCTCGTGGGCAGTGCTATAGGGGCCAGGTGCCTTCCTCTCTCGGCCCTCTGTCTTTTAAAAAAAAAAAAAAGGACTTTATTATTATTATTTTTTTAAGCCTGCCAACAGCTTTGGGGATGGGCGAGAGAGAAAAACTTTAGGCAGAAAAGAAATTGGGAAAAGATTGGAAGGAAGAAGAGCAGATTGCTTGGTTTTGCAAACACACACACACCCATATATATAAATTAGGGGATCGCGCGGAAACAGGAGGGGAGGCAGTCCTCGGTTTGTGACCCCATTTAACGGCTTGTTCGAATTACGGCTCGTTTAACGGCTGCTGTTTGGGGGCACTGAAAAAATGACACGAGTTACAGGATTTGTGGAGGTGCCAGTGCAAGAAAAGGCAAAAAGACACACCGTACATAAAACACACTCCTTTCAGGCCTGGGAAAACCCCTTATCTTTGCATGCTGGGCACAGATGGTCTTCAACTTACGACCAACCGTCGAGCCCAAGATTTCCGTTGCTCAGCGAGACAGTTAAGTGAATCTTCCCCGTTTTACGTTTCTTGCCGCGGTTGTTCAGAGAAATTCAGGAAATCACGTGATCCTCCCCCCCCGGACACTGACTGATAACCCGTCATAAATGAGAGTCGGTTGTCATAACATGGGGCAACGCTCACTTAACAAATGTTTCGCCTAACAACAGAAATTCGGAGGCTAAATTGTGGCCGTAAGTTGAGGACTACACGAGTTTAGGATTTTTTAAAAAAATTAAAATTACATTCTTGGATATAGGATTTAAAAACTTAAAAATTCTATTCTTCGATTTCGGATTAAAAAAGATTAAATTCTTTGAATTTGGGATTGAGGATTTAAAAAAAAATTCAGTCACATTCTTGGATTTAGGATTTAAAAACTTGGCTTTAGGATAAAAAAATTAAATTCTTGAATTTAGGGGGGAAAAAAAGATTCCAACGGCATTTTTAATGGGGATTTTTAAAGATTAATCTTTAATCTTTTAATTTTATTGGTTTTTTTGGGGTTTTAAATTGGGAATTTTTTGATTTTGTAGATTTGGGGTTTTAAATTGGTAATGCCGCTTATTTAATCTATTTTAGTTTTTTCTTAACTTTTGTACTATATGTGTTTTAATTTCTGGCTGTCCATCGCCCTGAGTCCCCCTGGGGAGAAGGGCGGTATATAAGTTTAATTAAGTAAATAAATAAATAAAAATTCTTGGATTTAGGGTTAAAAGAAAATGAAACGACGTTCTTGGATTTAGGATTAAAAAATAAAAATGGAATCCCTTTCTTGGATTCGGCCGTTCTAAAATTCAGAATATCCTACCCGACATTCAGGGTCCTGATATAACCCCCATCCTCACAATACCCTCTTAACACAGACTGTGATCTCAAGATCGCAGCCTCCAGGGCGCCAAGGAGCCTGAATTGATCCGGAGATATTATCACAACGCATGACGGACAGCTGTAAACAGAAGAGCATAAACTTTCTTTCCCCGGTATTGGTTAACAAGTTCAAATAACAGGCTCACCTGTCCAGGTGCAAACCGAGAGGCGTGGAAGATAACCAAAGACCTCACTGATGGCCGGGGACTTGCATAAGCCACAACAACCTCACTTAAGGGCATCCACCGGCCTTCATACCTGTACAGGTGAGTGTTATACTGTTGGGTTTTATACACTCACCTGGACAGAAAATCCAAGGGTTAATAAGGCCACTCTCAAGAGCATCCACCGGCCTTCCTACCTGTACAGGTGAGTGTGCCAAGGTGTTGGGTTTTATAAACTCACCTGGACAGAAAAATCCAAGGGTTAATAAGTCCACCCTCAGCCATGGAAAAACTGCCAGAATTTATAGTAGTAGCTACTTTCTTGTCTCACGAATTTTATCAAAGAGGCAGCAGCTTTGTGAGAAACCTGTTCTCGGAAAAGATTCACGGAGGGCGGGAGGGACCCTTGGAGGTCTTCTAGTCCAACCCCCCCCCAACCCGGTTCGAGCGGGAGGCTTCCGATAGGTTCGCCATCTTTCGCTGCCGTTAAATTAACACAATTCTTTTCCCTACGATGTTTTTTAATGGGAAGGGGTCTTTGGGTGAATCACACTCAGCCCAAGCTACCTTGCAAGGTTGTTGTTGCAGAGGAAACAGGAAGACAGAGCTAGGCAATTGAAAAAGAGAGAGGGGGGGGGAGATTGACGAGGTTAAGTCAAAAACTTAAGTTTTAAAATGTTAGGCTAAAAACTAGGTGACTGTGAGTTCTAATCCTGCCTTAAATTAGACTGGGATTGGCTTGGTGCCTCAACCGCTAACCGGATCTACAGTACAGGTAGTCCTTGATTTACAACAATCCGTTTAGTGGCCGTTCCAAGTTACAACGGCACTGACAAGAATGACTGATGACCGTTTCTCCACACTTACGACCACCGCAGCATCCACCACCTCATGATCATGGGACCAAATTCAGATGCGTGGCCACTGGCTCATATTTACGACGGTCGCAGCGTCCCCGGGGTGACACGTTTCCCTTTTGTGACCTTCTGACAAGCAAAGTCAAGGGGGGAAAGCCGGATTCACTTAACAACCTAAGTTCCTAACTTAACGACGGCAGCGATTCCCTAAACCACAGTGGTGTGAAAGGTCGCAAAAGGGGCCCCCCAAAACTCACTTAACAACCATCTCACTTAACAACCGTCTCACTTAGCAACAGCTCAATTGCGGTCGTTAAGTCGAGGACTACCTTTTTTTGGCAAAACTTGACTTTCATGAGTCCATTGGCAAGATGCACCTCTCCGAGCGAGCCTGCCCGTTCCTTTTTCCCTCTCATTCTCCAGCCTCGCACACATGCGTGCACAAACACACTTGTCCCTAGAGAAACACACTCAGAAAACCTCCCCGCTCCGGTTCATTGCACTCGTCTAACACGGCCAACTGAGAACACCTTCTGCGCTTGGTCTAAATTGGCCGGTTATTTGAGCCAGGCGGATGAAATTTCATTACAGGTACTGTTAGCGCACACTTCCCTTGTTTGATGGGGGGGGACGGGACATGTGAATGATTTTTTAAATGTTATCTAATTCTGGGTTTTATTTAATTGACCAAACTAAGTATTAATTTTAATTAGCTATTTTATGATGTTTGTGTGTCTATATTTTTCTTGACTGTACACCGCCTTGAGTCCTACGGGAGAAAGGCGGTATAGAAATATAATAAATAAATAAATAAACAACTGGGAGGGAAGTAACAGTAACAGAGTTGGAAGGGACCTTGGAGGTCATCTAGTCCAACCCCCTGCTCACGCAGGAGACTCGTACTAGGGATTCGAACTGCCGAACTTTCTTGATCAACAAGCTGAGCGTCTTAGCCACTGAGCCAAACTAGTCAGGCTTAAAAGTTATTCACGGCGCTTTTCCAAACACACAGAGGGAGTTGGGGAATTCATTGCCAAGGCCCAACAACGTCATTTTCTTATCAAAGGAAAAAAAAAGATCTTCCTTTATCTTTAAGAAGAATTCTAAAATTCCTCCTAACACCATCCTCAAAGCACGTATCCAATTCATACTAGCTCAATGGAACCTCTACCTGTAGAGGTGCTCTACCTTGAAAAACTAGGAGCTCCTCTAAAAGAGAGGCCACTTCTCAGAAGTCATTAGTTGGCTGCTATAATAAACAGAAGGTTGGAGTGTTTAGTCTGAGCAAGACCAAAAGTGGATTTACAAAAAGTCCCGAACAGGAGGAATTAAAAACAACAACAACAACAAGTTTAAAATGGATTAACTATTTGGGATCCAATCTGCACAAAGGACAGTCTGTAAATTAAGATAAAGAGATGAAGACAGCAACAAAAGTCTACCACGTTCAATGCATTCCTTTTGCGATAAGATATCCTTCCCGGAGAATCAGATAGTCTGCTGCCAGACTTGGAGGTTCCATGGGGGGGGGGGGGGGGAATCCACATGTGGGCTTTACTTGCAAGCAAGCACGGGCGGGATAAGGGGCTGATAGACGTGGAGTGGGAGAGACCTGTGTCCTTTCCTTCGTTGTGTGGTGGTCCATGTCGGGTTGCGCTGCATTGTACAGCATGGAATTGCACTGAGCAAGGGGTCGGTCTAGAAGACCTCCAAGGACCCTTCCAGCCCTAAGATTCTATAAAAACCAAGCATATAACTCCATGAACTGCATGGAGTTGCATTAAGCAAGGGGTCGGTCTAGAAGACCTCCAAGGCCCCTTCCAGCCATAAGATTCTATAAAATTCAAGCATATAAATCAATGAATTGCATGGAATTGCACTGAGCAAGGGGTCAGACTAGCAGACCTCCAGGATCCCCTCCAGCCCTAAGATTCTATAAAAACCAAGCACATCAAATCTATTTACTGCATGGAATTGCACTGAGCGAGGGTCAGGCTAGAAGACCTCCAAGGCCCCTTCCAGCCCTAAGATTCTATAAAATTCAAGCGTATAAATCCATGAATTGCATGGAATTGCACTGAGCAAGGGGTCAGACTAGCAGACCTCCAGGATCCCCTCCAGCCCTAAGATTCTATAAAAACCAAGCACATCAAATCTATTTACTGCATGGAATTGCACTGAGCGAGGGTCAGGCTAGAAGACCTCCAAGGCCCCTTCCAGCCCTAAGATTCTATAAAATTCAAGCGTATAAATCCATGAATTGCATGGAATTGCACTGAGCAAGGGGTCAGACTAGCAGACCTCCAGGATCCCCTCCAGCCCTAAGATTCTATAAAAACCAAGCACATCAAATCTATTTACTGCATGGAATTGCACTGAGCGAGGGGTCGGTCTAGAAGACCTCCAGGATCCCCTCCAGGCCTAGGAGTCAATAAAAACCAAGCACATAAAAATCTAGGAACTGATTGCATCGCAGTGCATTGAGACTTGCATTGAATGGACTTGCAATGCCCATTTAGGCCTGGAGGAGCCGGGCAGACGCCCCCCCCCCGACCCCCAAGGCCTGCTGCGGCTTCCCATCACTCCCAGGCGGGCCTTTCGCTCCCACCGGCCCCGCCTCGATCGGGCCCCGGCCTTACCTCCTCTCCCCTCCCCTTTCGGCGGTTCCGCCTGGCGCCGCCGAAGGAAAGCCGCCTCTATTGTGCGGGACCAGCGCGGGCGAGCAGCGATGACGTCTTGGAGAGCGCGACCCGCGGCCTTCCCCCTGGCCCGCCGGCGCCATCTTTGAAGAGGGCAAACCTGACCTCTTCCTCGTTTCCAATGGTATTTTAAAGCCAACAATGCATCGGATTTTTCCAACCAAATTTTGCGCCTTCTGTTGCTGCTGGACTACACTCTCCACCATCCCCTGCTGGATGGGGATGATGGAAACGGTAGTTTCCCCTGGTTTTTTTTTTTTTTTTAAAGATACACTAATCCAAGGCTGGGCAAATGTGGCCCTTTTACCACCTGTGGACTTCAACTCCCAGAATTCCTGAGACAGCCAAGCTGTCTCAGGAATTCTGGGAGTTGAAGTCCACAGGTGGTAAAAGGGCCACATTTGCCTACTATGCATAATTAAATTTGAATTTGACACCTATTGCGAAATTGTTGAGGGGGGGGTTGGTGATGCCCGGGATCCTAACACCATTATCCTTCAAAAGTTTCATTGGGCCAAACTATGTTATAAAAATAATTTTAATTAGCAATTTTATGATGTTTGTGTATCTATATTTTTCTTGACTGTACACCGCCTTGAGTCCTACGGGAGAAAGGCGGTATAGAAATATAATAAATAAATAAATAAATAAATAAATAAATAAATAAATAAATAAATAAATAAATAAAGTGGCAAGGAAGCAAGGGGCAGTCAAAAGACCCATCAACCTCACAGGGCTGTTGTTGGGAAAAAAAGTAGCAGGAGGCGTTAGAGCTCCTGCCTGAAAGCTCCCTGAATGAAAAAGAGATATAAGTCTTAAGAAAAGATCTTTGGATTTGGATGGGTTGAATAAATTTGACTCCCCTCGTTTTTATTTTTTAAAACCGCATCCTTGATTTTGACTCGTCTGTAGAATTTCGAGCCTTGTGGCAAGCACAATATGGCAGAGAGGAAATAAAGATACAGAAAAACGGGGGTACTTGGCGGTCTCTGAGCCGGGTGGTTTTCTTGCAGACATTTTGCGACCCAACTAGGTCACGTCATCAGAATCACCCCCGATCCTGGGATTTTTGCGAACAAAACGAAGGTACCGCACTACCCATCAATTTCAAAACAAACCTGAAATTGGCACAAGCTCCGTTTGAGCTCCGAACAGAAGGAATATCACAAGGAGGGATGAGTTGGGTTGAATTTTCCCAGCAGGGTGGGTAGGTGGGCAGGAAAGGAAAGGAAGCGATGCACAGAGGTTTATCCAATGAGAAAGCCCCAGTTTTCTGTTCCCATGCCGTAATTGCCTCCATGAGGAACTTTTTTTTTTAATTTACCAGGAACTTACTATTCCTCTTGCTGTTTTGATGGCCTTTTTCGTCTCTCTCTGTGTGCAATCAGCACAATATCAGACCAGACAGGTCTAGCCCCTTTAATTTGGGGTACTGCACCCCCACCCCCTTAATATTTTTTGGGGGGGAGGCTGCTTATTGTTTTATTTCTTATTTCTGCTTATTTCTTCCCCTCCCTCCAATATGCATGCAATATATATATTGCATGTAGTATATATATATTTATATATTTATATTGCATGCAATATATATTTATATTGCATGCAATATATATGCATATTGCATGCATATTGCAATATATATATATTGCATGCATATATATTGCATGCAAATCTCCTCCCCATTTATATTGGGTACGACCCCCCCATCCTTTGCAGTGGCTCCCCTCCACCACCACCCCCAACCTCAGCCCCCTCCCCTCTCCAAGAGCTGGGTTGCAACCCTTACCCCTGCCAGCAGGCAGGCTGCGGAGGATGGGAGCAGGGGCGCCCGCCTCTTGAGGGCGCCAGGTTGGGGAAAGGCAGCCGGAGGGGGGGGCGGGCGCATCCCCGCCCCCCTGGAGGCTTGTGGGACGCAGAACGGCGGGCAGTGCCGATGCGCATGCGCGAGCGAGTCCATCAGAGCAGAAGAGGGACCCAAACGAGGGGGGGAACCACCACCTTCCTCGCGGGCTACTGCGCACGCGCGACGCGGCCCGCCGGCCCCGCTCTCCCAGCCCCGCGCATGCGTACCTCGCGGCGACGCGTTCCCGCTCAATCCGCGCCGCTTTTCTCCCCGTCCGCTTTTTTTTTTTCCTTCCCCCCCCACCCCCCAAGCGACCGTCGCCGCCTCGCTTTCCCCGCCGCCCTCCCGGCACCAACCGGGGAGCCGACTCACCACTCCCAATCCCGGTGGCGACGGCAATCGAAAGGGAGGCCGCCCCGCTTTCTTCTTTATTTCCTCAGCCCCGCCGTGCCTGGGGGGGGCGCAGAGTGATTGCGTCACGCGGAGCGCGCGGCACACACGATGCCCCTCGTTCTTCCCCCTCCCTCCGCTCTGACGTCAGAGACGGGGGCGTGGCGCTTCGCCATGGCAACCGCAGAGCGCTCTTGGCGGGCTCCTCTGAAGAAATGGAAATGGAGCCTCCAGGGTTAGGAGAAGTCTACCTCAGGCCTTGGAAACCGGCGGGAAAAGAAGATTTTTAAACCCGGGGGTGGTCCCCTGATACGTCTATGGTCTAGATAACGTGGACTACAAGATCCATCCTCCACCCTCCACTCTTCAGCCTGTTTTTTTAACCTCTTAGAGAGGGACATGCTGGGTGTTGTGGTCCAAAAAGAGAGAAGG
This sequence comes from Arizona elegans, assembly GCA_022577455.1. Taxonomy (NCBI): domain Eukaryota; kingdom Metazoa; phylum Chordata; class Lepidosauria; order Squamata; family Colubridae; genus Arizona; species Arizona elegans. The sequence goes on from JAKOOJ010000036.1 coordinate 3,823,083, forward strand.
GACCCAGTGGCTTGGATGGGGTTGAGAAGGGGAGCAAGTTTAATTGTAAGCTGACCAGAGTCACTTTGCGGAATAAAGGAATAAATAGATTTTAATAGTTAGGCTGGCAGAGGATGATGGGAGTTGCAATCCCACCGCTGTCACATCTTCATTGATCGATGGATGATATGGCCACCATCTCCCAGACATAACTCGGGGTGGCTCATAATAATATAAAAAGGGATATAAAAAGAGAATGCACTATAAAAAAAATAGATTAAAAGCATATAAAAACCATAGAGGGATCAAGGACGGATCTTGAATTGACAGATGAGCTTGGGATGATGGGAGCTGGAGTCCATCCCCAGCAGCCAAAATCAGCAGCTCCTTATAAACATCCTTTTTGCTTCCATTTTTTTTTCAGTGTTCCCCTTTTAAGATGAGTGGACTACAACTCCCATAACTGAATTCCTGCTTGGGTGAGGGGTTGGACTAGATGACCTACAAGGTCCCTTCCAACTCTCTTTATTCTGAATCTGAAATTCCCCAGCCAGCATGCTTTAAGTATAGACTTTTAAGGATGCTGGCTGGGGGATTCTGGGAGTTGAAGTCCACCTATCTTAAAGGAGCCAAATCTGAGAAACCCTGTTTCAAATCAACTCTTAAGGCTCAACCTGGCTTGTTTTTGACTAATCAGAGCTTCCCCTTTGCCGTCAGCATCACCCAAAATTGGGGGGGGGATTCTTATTCCTGTCTGCTCCCTCCCTCATCCTCCCTCTTTTCCCTTTACCCAGAAACAAAAAAACTTATTTTCCCAGGAGCTTAAAAGCAGCCCTTCCCAAATCTAATCATTTGGGAGGCATCCTTTTTTTTAAAGGCGTTTTCCCTTTGCAAACAAACTGCGGTTTAATCCCACCCATGCTTCATTTCTTTCTTTCTTTTATTTTTATTTATTTATTTATTTTTATATGCCGCCCTTCTCCGGAGACTCAGGGCGGCTTACAATGGGTTAAGCAATAGCCTTCATACTTTTGTATATTTTATACAAAGTTCAGTTTATTGCCCCCACAAACCGGGTCCTCATTTTACCCACCTTAGAAAGGATGGAAGGCTGAGTCGACCTTGAACCTGGTGAGAATTAAGAGGAATTAAATTCCTCTTTTGCTTTGATCTAAAACATGAGAAAAAGGAGGGGTGGGGGAGAGAATGACCTCCCAAGGGCTTAATTTGCCCCCTCCGGATTCATTTGCACTCGTTTTCTTCCTAAACCATGACAGTAACTTAATCCGATTAGCATGAAAACGCCTGGCATCAAACAGATGGAGGGGTGTTGGCTCATTTTCCGGTAAATAACCATGTAATTTGCCATCTGGCACTTAAAATCCGAAGACTGAGTGTGGCCTGTTGCTCCTAAGACTAAAAACTCTCTCTTGGATCTCACAAACCTACAATCGTGGCTTGTGGGGGAGGGAATCCTAGTAGACCCCGTTCCCGTTAACTTGGATCCTTTCTAGCCTGTCTGGGCAGCCTGCTACCCCCACTGTGTTGATAGTGTGAGCTCGTGAGGGCGGGGCTCGGTCGTAAGACCCTTTTTTGCAGTGCCGTTGTAACTTCAAACGGTCACTAAACGAATGATTTTAAATTGAGGACTGTGTTATTGTAAATGGGGGTGTTAAGACACTGGTTAGCAGCCCCACCCCCCAATGGATGGTACAACCACTGCCAAATTGAGTGGAGTTTGGGGTGGACAGTTGCGCCAAGCTAAATTCACACAGAATTGGGGCAGGGTCTCGGGGGAAAATGTCCCCCCCCCTCCATGATTTTAAGGTCATCCAGCTGTTAGATGGCTGTATGTTTCTTCTTTTGGCCACCAGGTGGCAGCATTGGCCAACCCTCAACTCTGCCTCGTTCTGTCTTCACCTGGTGCTTTGAAAGGACCCTGGAACCCATCAAGCAGTTGGACTACACATCTCATCCTCCTTAACCAGGATGGGGCTGGCTGGGGATGATAGGGAAGGCGTCGTCTCATTCTTGGCATCCTTAACCTGGTATTCAAGATGAGTCTTTGGCAGAGAAAACGGGATTTGTAATCGTTTAGAGAGAGTCCAGATAAAGAAAGTTGGAACTATCTGAGGTTTGGGAACAACCCAGATGATGATGATGATGATGATGATGATGATGATGATGATGATGATCTGTCACACTCTCAGCCACATAGAAATTGTGATAGAGTCAGGGTGCATTTTTGAAGAAAAGGAAATTTCAGTGGGTTAGGGTTCTGGGATGAGTTGAAAGTTGATGAGTTGAGAGAGAGAGAGAGAGACACACACACACAGACAAAGAGAGGAAGAAAGAAAAAGAAAGTGAAAAAGAAGAGAAAGGAAAAGAGAAAGAAAGAAAAGAGACAGAAAAAAGAAAAAGAAATTAAGAGAAAGAAAGAAAGAAGAGGAAAAAAGGAAAAGGAAGCGAGAAAGAAAAGGAAAGAAAATGAGAAAGAAAGTCAGGAAGAAAGAAAGAAAAAGTGAAAGCAAGAAAAGGAAAAAGAAAGAAACAAAGAAAATGACAAAGAGAAAGGAAAAAAGAAAGTGAAAGAAGCAAAAAAGGGAGAGAGAAATAGAAAGGAAGAAAAATCAATTAAGAGAAAGAAAGAAGAGAAAAGAGAAAGGAAGGAAGAGAAAGAAAAGCAAAGAAAACGAGAAAGAAAGAGAAAAAGTCAGAAAGTCACCCTGCCTTAAACACACATCGCACTCTCGCACCGCCACAATTGGTACCTGATCCTGGGGCTACGATTATGGTCATACAAGACCCCCAATAATCATGGTTTAAGGAAGGCGACAAGGTGAACGGTAGGGATTTCCCAAAGGGGGGAATCACAGCTATTGCACTGAGTAGTCTAGATGCCCTCTAAAGGCCTCTTTTTGTCAACTTTAAACCCATCAGTGTTCAAATCTCTCCCTAAAGAGGTTGCCTTTGATTTGGTGACCTAGAGGAAAAGGGGTTGAAATGACTTTTTCCTTTGCCCTTCACCTCCAAGGGCTCTTTAAAATTTTAAATCATGCATTTAAAAAGAATAATAATAATAATATATCTTACTTTTTTTGGTGCCCAATATTTATTTCTGCGTCATGCTGGTTTTTTCTTTCAAATCTTTTTGAATTTCCGAATGAGACAAGCCACTTGGGTATCATTCATTGCTCCTTGTTCCCTGCGTCTCGTTTTTTTTTTTCCCCCCCACCCCGGCTATGTATTCCACGTCTCCTTCATGAGGACTAGAAGATCACCTCCCTGCAAGCGAAACCACCCAGATTCGGCTATGAAGCTGTGCCGCCTTTTTCAAAACCAGGGAATCTCTCGATTCTCAGGGCTGGATTTTTTTTTTTTTGCTCGGACCGCTGACTTTCAGAAAACCGAGAGGCTTAGAGCAAAACAATTTTATTTTATTTTGGTTTTCTTTCTTGAATGATCAAACTTGCCTTGATGATTAAAGCTTGCCTTGGCAGGAACCATTTTTTTTTTTCCCCTGCTTCTGAATTATGCCCCTGGATGGCAGCCGTTTGGCAGCTGGAAATTCGCATTCTGCTCTGAAATACAAACTGTTCCTTTGGACCCGTTTAGACGGGTCAATAGCCAAATTCCTAAGACGCTAAACGGCACCTGCTTGGACCCAGGCCCTGAGATACTAAGAGCCCATCAGGCTGGGCCATTCCATTCCAGCAGATTGAGCTCTTCAGGCTATCAGGATAATTGGTCAACGGGCTCCCAGAGGCCTTCGTCAAGAAAGCAACGTATAAGAGGGAAGAGAGAGGTGAATAACGGGGGGAAACCCTGCACCGGGCCCAGGGATTATGGATGCTATAGGGGTGCCTGATTCAAGGTGGATTTTTCTGGCTTGAAGGTCATAAGGATCCCGGCAGCTCCGATGAAACGAGCGAACTTCCCAAATCTGTGGTACGTTCTGAACACGGCACCCTCCTAAACTCCCAAGACATTCATTGAAATCTCTCTCTCTTTCTATCACGTATCTTTCTATCTACCTATCTTTCTATCATCTCTATCTTTATCTCAATCAATCATCTATATCTATCAATCTATCTCTATCATCTCTCTCTATCATCTCTATCATCTCTATATCATCTATATCTTTATCTCTATTATCTATATATCTCTGTCTCTCTGTGTGTATATATATATATATATATATAATCTATATCATATATATCTATCTCTATCATCTATCTTTCATCTCTCTCATCTCTATCTCAATTTATCATCTCTTTATATATCTCTCATCTCAATCAATCAATCTATCTTTCTCATCTATATCATCTATATCTTTATCTCAATATATCATCTTTATATCTCTCTCTCATCTCTCTATATATCTATCTTTATCTCTATCATCCCTATCATCTCTATAGCTTTATCTCAATATATCATCTATATATGATAGATATCTATCTTTATATTTATCTATATATCTTTATCTCAATATATTATATATCTTTCTATCATATCTATCTCTATCTATATATCTTTATCTCAATCTATCATCTATCTTTCTCTCTCCCTCTATCATCTCTATATCATATATATCTTTATCTCAATATATCATTATCTTTCTATCTATCATTTATCTATCATCTATCATCAATGTATATCATCTATATCTATCATCTATATCATCTATATTTTTATCTCAATCTAAATCATCTATCTTTCTCTATATCTATCTATCTATCTATCTATCTATCTATCTATTTTTTCTATCTATCTATCTATCTATCTATCTATTTTTTCTATCTATCTATTTTTCTATCTATCTATCTATTTTTTCTATCTCTATTTATCTATCTATCTATCTATCTATCTATCTATCTATCTATCTATCTATTTTTTCTATCTATCTATTTTTCTATCTATCTATCTATCTATTTTTTCTATCTATCTATTTTTCTATCTATCTATCTATCTATCTGTCAGTCTATCTATCCATCCATCCGTCTCTGGGAAAGCATCCTAATCTGGGGAAAAAAAAGAGAGAAGGAACGCGCTGTCTTTTCATTGCAGTCTCTCCACCCAGAGACAAGTAATTGTTGGTGACATTTTAGTCAAGAATAGATCTATAACACCTGCTTTGCGTTCCTGCCCTTTTCCCCTCTGGAAATCCCACCACCGTTCATCGCTTGCTCTTTTCAGCAACAGCAAGGAAGAAAGAAAAAACGGTTCTCTCCCTCTGCTGAGGTTTCAAGAGAAGGAAGCGAAAAAAAAAAAAAAAATAGCATCTTTCACGGAAGCTGCGGATGTTCCAGAAGAGATCTCAGGTGGCAGGGTGGATCTTGTTTTCAGCCGGAAGGAGCCCCAAATGAAAGGCAGGTTTGAAACCGGAGAAGCGCGGAAGAGAAATTGAATGAATTGAAAGAAAGCAGCCGTGAAAACCAATTGGGTTGCAAAGAAATATGTTTCAGGACCACGGACAGCATCTCAGTAGAGACACGTTGCTCCTTCAGGAGAACTTCGTATACATTATAGCCCTTATACTTGGGGCCAGAATTTTCCATTGCTGATCAAGGCGGTTTTTAAGTGAGCCACAAATTTTGGGGCTCAATTATGGTCGTAAGCCGAGGCCTACCTGTATCGCATATAGAATAAACCGTGGGAAGCTACCACAGTTCATAAATCGGGGCTGCGGCTTGACAGTCAGCCCCATTCCAGCCATGGTGGTTTGTTCAACAAGCCTGCCTGAACCTTGTTAGTATCTGAATACCCTCCCCTTTCAGCTTACAGCGAGATGGATATCAAAAGACAATTAATAGAACAATAGCAGGAGGACTTTCCCCAATGCTTATTTTTCATGGAAATTATCTATCTATCTATCTATCTATCTATCTATCTATCTATCTATCTATCTATCTATCTTTATCTCTATCATCTATCTCTCTATCATCTATCTAGCTGCTATCTAGCTGCTATCTAGCTCTATCATCTATCTCTATCTATCATCTATCTATCTATCATCTATCTATCTCTATCATCTATCTATCTATCTATCTATCTATCTATCTTTATCCTCTTTCTCTCTATCTATCTCTCTCTATCCATCTCTATCTCTATCTCTATCTCTATCTATCTCTATCTATCTTCTATCTATCATCTATCTATCATCTATATCATCTATCTATCTTTATCCTCTCTCTCTATCCATCTCTATCTCTATCTATCTATCTATCTATCTTCTATATCATCTATCTATCTATCATCTATTTATATCATCTATCTATCTATCTTTATCCTCTTTCTCTCTATCTATCTCTCTCTATCCATCTCTATCTCTATCTCTATCTCTATCTATCTCTATCTATCTTCTATCTATCATCTATCTATCATCTATATCATCTATCTATCTTTATCCTCTCTCTCTATCCATCTCTATCTCTATCTATCTATCTATCTATCTTCTATATCATCTATCTATCTATCATCTATTTATATCATCTATCTATCTATCTTTATCCTCTTTCTCTCTATCTATCTCTCTCTATCCATCTCTATCTCTATCTCTATCTCTATCTATCTCTATCTTCTATCTATCATCTATCTATCATCTATATCATCTATCTATCTTTATCCTCTCTCTCTATCCATCTCTATCTCTATCTATCTATCTATCTATCTATCTTCTATATCATCTATCTATCTATCATCTATTTATATCATCTATCTATCTATCTTTATCCTCTTTCTCTCTCTCTCTATCCATCGCTATCTATCTATCTTCTATCTATTATAACTATCATCTATCTATCATCTATCTATCTCTATCATCCATCTATCTTTATTCTCTCTCTCTGTCTCTATCTATCTATCTCTATCTATCTATCTTCTATCTATCATCTATCTCTATCATCTATCTATCTTTATCCTCTATCTATCCATCTCTCTCTCTCTCTCTCTCTCTCTCTCTCTCTCTCTCTCTCTCTCTCATCTATCTATCTATCTCCCTCTTCTTTAGCACAGCCACTAGCTTCCTTTAATGAATAAAACATGGCGTTGCCTTCTCTTGCCACCAATAAACAGGTTTAATCTTCTCGGGTTTTCCCAAAGGGAATCTGCCTTATTCAGAGACTTTGAGAGACGGGAGGGGGGGGGGGGAGAGAGAGAGAGCTAAAAAGCCAAAAGTGATTGAGGGACATGAAGCCACCATCTGCTTTGATTCTTGGCGGCCTTAGGGGAAGGCGGAACATCTCCAGGCCAAGAAAACAACAACCCCCCCCCCTCACAATATTTCCAAATCGTAGTTTTGAAGCGATGGTGAGGACCGCTCAAAATTCAATATTGTCCTGGAGAGAAAGCATTTTTTTTTTTTAAAAAAAAAAAAGGGAAATGGGTTGCAAGAAATAAGAATGTCTAGTTTAACAAAGAGAAGGAGTAGCGGCCTTCCAATATTTCGGGGGCTACTGCCCCAAAGAAAAAGGGGGGGGCCACCTCTTTTCCAAAGCACCCGAAAGCAAGACAAGAAGCAATGGATGGAAACTCACCAAAGAGAGAAGCAACCTGGGACGAAGGAGAAATTCCCTGACAAGTAGAGTCGTTAATCAGTGGAACAGCTTGCCACCAGAATCGCTGGAGGATTTTAAGAAGAAATTGGGCAGACATTTGTCTGAAAGGGCATAGGGGGTACGGCTAGCAGACCTCCGAGGTCCCTTCCGACTTTTGTTATTCAGTATTGTTGAATTTCAATATACCAGCAGCCACCCAAATAAACTCAAGATTGATCTTTTCTTTTGGCTTCGGTCTCTCTCTCTCTTTCGTCTTCTGTCTCAGTCTATAGGGAAACAGGCACCTCTGACAGCCCCCACAACCCCCCCAAAAAAGTTGTGCACCCACAATTTTCTCCGTGGCCAATCCCAGCACAGTCCTCCTTCCCCCCCCCCAAACATAAGCCCCTGTTTATAGCTTTAAAATCCCCTTTTCCCTCGATGCAAAGCTCGGCATTAAGCCGGCTTCTTTTTAACCCACATTATCTCAGTTTGTTGGCCGAAAAACGAAGGAGGGGAAAGGGGCTGCCCTTCGGTTCCTTCGGCACGTTGACTCGCTGCGGTGGCCCACTAAAGAAACGGGAGCTATTCTTTTTGTCTACCCATAAATCCACCCACCCACCTTCTCACCCGCCTGCCTGATTTCATACCAAATTCTCTTCCAACGGGGGATTTGTCCTCGCATTTTTCAATTTTGAATGATTCCTTTCCCAAGGCATGGAGCATCCCACAACTTCTGGTGGCAAGCTGTTCCACGGGTTAATGGTCCTCACTGTTAGGAAGTTTCTCCTTAATTCCAGGTTCCTCCTCCTCCTCTTCACTTCTTCTTCCTCCCTCCTCTCTCCTCCTCTCGCTCCTTCTCTTCCTCCTCCTCTCCTTTGCTTCCTCTTCCTCCCTCTTCCCTCCTCCCCTTTTCTTCCTCCTCCTCCTTTCTCTTCCTCCTCCTCTCCTCCTCCTCTCCTCCTCCACCCCCTCCTCCTCCCCCTCCTCCACTTTTCTTCCTCCTCTTCCCTCTCTCCTCCTCCTCCACTTCCCCCTCTCCTCCTCTCCTTCTCCTTCTCCCTTCTCTTCCTCCTCCTCTCCTTCTCCTCCTCCTCCACTTCCCCACCTCCTCTCCTTCTCCTCCTCCTCCTCCTCTCCTCCTCCCCTTCTCTTCCTCCCCCTCTCCTCCTTCTCCTCCTCCTCCACTTCCCCACCTTCTCCTCCTCCTCCTCCTCCCTCTTCTCTTCCTCCTTCTCTCCTTCTCCTCCTTCCTCCTCCTCCTCCTCCCCCTCTCCTCCTCCCCCTCTCCTCCTCCCCCTCTCCTCCTCCTCCACTTCCCCACCTCCTCTTCTCCTTCTCCTCCTCCTCTTCCTCCTCCTCCCCTTCATATGTCTTAAAAGGCGCCGAAGGGATCCATCTATCAATCAAGTCTGATGGTCTTAAAAAAAAAACAAAACAAAGGAAACAATGGGGGAAAAAAAGAGAGAGCGAGAAATAAAGAAGAGAAGACAGGAAGATTTCAAAGCCTTTATATATATATAAGGGTTATCAGTCACATCCATATTATTATTATTATTATTTTCCTCCTGTGCATTTTCTTCCCACCTGGGTGTCTACGCGACTTGATACCCCTGCAAAACATCAAGATCTAGAGACCCCACCTCTGTAAGATTAAAATCCAAGGCACTTCTTTTGTTAAGTTTTTACATTTTTTTTTTTGTTGGTTTTACAGTGAACAGGTTTAAAGCCATTGAGTTTGGAATCAAAACATGGTTGGTTCTGGGGTGCAAGGGGGGGAAACAATGGGGAGGGGGGGTCCTTCCTGGCAGCGCTGGCACATGGGCCTCGCAGACTGGGAGAAGGAGCAGCTGGGATTTGTAGTACCAGAAAAGAGGCCCAAAATGGCATCTTCTTGGGGTTTTTTTCCTGCAAAAGAATCACACCTTAGCTCATTTCAGGTGACGTGATTGACAGCTTGCCCGCCCTATTGCTTGGCCTGGAAGGAGGAACCGGGCTCCTGTGTTTCAGCTCTGCACCAATCGGGTCTTAAAAGACAGAGGAGCATTTAGAGGTCGGTGTGACTGGTCAGTTGGCCATCGAACATATGCAGAGAAAGGGAAAAGAAAAGGGGAAGACGTCCACTTTTAGCACCATCTAATTCCAGGTTTGTTCAAAAACCCAGCTGTTGAATTACCCAGGTAGTCCTCGACTTATGACCCCGCCACCGAACCCCAAATTCCTCTCGCTAAGTTTACTTTCGCCCTGTGGTACTTATGACCTTCCTCGCCGTATTTCTTAAGTGGCTCGCCGCGACGGTGGTTACATTAGCGAACAGGTCGTTAAGCGAATCCGCCTCTCTCTCTCTCTCTTCCCCCCCCCCCGCCCACCAACTTGGCTTTGCAAGAAGGTCGCCAAAGGGGGATCGTCGTCAACGCGAGTCGTCTGAATTTTGGGGATCGCGCGACCCTCGGCGAGACGCGACGTCGGCATGAAAAACAAGGGTTGACTTTTGAGCCCCTGGTTTTTTAGTGCCTGTGGCCGCTTCGGTTTCGCGAAACGAACCGTCGTAACCCGAGGACTACCCGTAGGTAGAGAAAGGGGAGCATTCCGCAGGGAAAAGCTTCCAGGCTAGGGGCAGTCTACCTGACTGCAGGGGGAGAACCAAGCGATTTCCTTTTTTTTTTTTTCGCAGGCCCGCTCACTGAACTCCTTGTTCGTGGCAGTGGCATTTATTGGAATGGCTTTATTTATTATTTATTTTTTAAATCATAAAGGAAAAGAGAGGTTGGCCTAGCTAGCGGGGGAAAAGGGAGCTGAGTTCGCTTTGGAGAGAACAGGGCGTTCCGAACATCTGGGGACAAAGCTGGCGTCTGGCTGTGCTGCTCTCTCTCTCTCTCTCTCTCTCCCTTTCTGCTTTTTATTTAAAGCCCCATTCAAAGCAGCCAGGAGATGAAGGAGGAACCGACAAAGCCAAGCCGAGCTTTGAAAAGGCAGAGGCGGAAACGCAGGAGCCCTGTTACTAAGCAGGCAGCAGGGAGGAAGGCCCTTTCCTCTCCTCTCCTCTCCTCTCCTCTGGTTTCTTCCCTCTTTTCTCTCTTCTGGTTTCCTTTCCTTTCCTCTCTTCTCTTCTCCTCTCCTCTCCTTTCCTCTTCCACTAATGCTCAGCTTTGGAAAGGGCTCTGGGTGAGTTTGGAGGGGTGGAGAAGGAAGGAAAACAGGGAGGAAGGAAGGAAGGAAGGAAGGAAGGGAGAAGGAAAGATGGATGGAAGGGAGGGAGGGAGGGAGGAAGAAGAAGGGATGGGAGGAAGGAAGGGAGAAGGAAGGATGGATGGAAGGGAGGGAGGAAGAAGAAGGGATGGGAGGAAGGAAGACAGGGAGGGAGGGAGAAAGGAAGGGAGAAGGAAGGATGGATGGGAGGGAGGGAGGGAGGAAGAAGAAGGGATGGGAGGAAGGAAGACAAGGAGGGAGGAAGGAAGGAAGGGAGGATGGATGAAGGGAGGGAGGGAGGAAGAAGAAGGGATGGGAGGAAGGAAGACAGGGAGGGAGGGAGGAAGGAAGGGAGAAGGAAGGATGGATGGGAGGGAGGGAGGGAGGAAGAAGAAGGGATGGGAGGAAGGAAGACAAGGAGGGAGGAAGGAAGGAAGGGAGGATGGATGGAAGGGAGGGGAGGGAGGAAGAAGAAGGGATGGGAGGAAGGAAGACAAGGAGGGAGGAAGGAAGGAAGGGAGGATGGATGGAAGGGAGGGAGGGGAGGAAGAAGAAGGGATGGGAGGAAGGAAGACAAGGAGGGAGGAAGGAAGGAAGGGAGGATGGATGGAAGGGAGGGAGGAAGGAAGAAGAAGGGATGGGAGGAAGGAAGACAGGGAGGGAGGGAGGAAGGAAGGGAGAAGGAAGGATGGATGGAAGGGAGGGAGGGAGGGAGGAAGAAGAAGGGATGGGAGGAAGGAAGACAAGGAGGGAGGAAGGAAGGAAGGGAGAAGGAAGGATGGATGGAAGGGAGGAAAGAAAGAAGGAAGGACTAGGAGGGATGGAAGGAGGGAAAGGAGGGAAGGAAGGGGGGAAACAGACCAGCAGGAAGGAAAGGACTAGGATGGATAGATGGATAGATGGATGGATGGGAGGGAAGGAGGGTTTGGTCACTATGTCTCAAATTGTTCAAAATTATCTTTAGCCTTCCTGCTATGACACTCATATAAATCTTATAATCTGTATTGAGAAGTGAAATAGGTCTATAAAGGGAAATAGGCAGGAAGGAAAGAAAGGAAGGACTAGGAGGGATGGAGGAATGGATGGATGGGAGGAAGGGATGAAAGAAGGAAGGGATGAAAGAAAGAAGGAAGGAAGGAAGGAAGGAAGGGATCCCTTTCTCATTTATACACCTCCATGGTGAAAGACAAAAGAATAGTCCTTAACAAGGCATACTACTACTACTACTACTACTACTACTAATAATAATAATAATAATAGTAATAATAATAATTCAGGGTCTATAGAAGTAAAACAAAAGCAGCTGCCACTGTTATTGCAACTAATCTCCAACTTCCCGGATGGAGAGGAGACCACATTTCAAGTCACATCTTGGGGAGGAAAAAACCCTCTAACCCGACCAACAAAACACACCTGTCTAATGTGGACCCTCAACGCCTGACATCCCCATCACCTCTTCCGAATGAAGCAACCGCTCTCCAGATGAGCCTTTTGCATTTTACGACGCCCTGGACTACAACTCCCAGAATTCCCTGGCCAGCATGCCCGAGGCCTTGATCCATCTTTCCTGCTTTTCCAATTGGAGGATCCCCTTTAACCACCAGAAAAACGCAGGTTAAATAACAGTTAACAGAGTCGGGAGGGTCCCTGGAGGTCATCTAGTCTGACCCCCCCTTCTCGCGCGGGGGACCTGTACTAGGGGGATTCGAACCGCCGAACCGCCAACCTTTCGGATCGCCTTAAACCTTAGTTTAACTCAAGTTAAAACCTTGCTAAGGTTGTAGAGCGAAGAGCGACGGATTAAAAAAACATTCGAGGCGCCGATGATCCAGGGGGCCTAGAGGTGGAGCTCTGGCCTCACAATCAGGAGGTTGTGAGTTCGATCCTAGGTGGAGGCAGATGGAGGGAGTTCTGCTTGGGCATGGGGTTGGACTAGATGACCTGCAAGGTCCCTTCCAAATCGGTTAATCTGTTTACTGAAAAGAATGAACATCCTTGCAGCAAAAATGACTCAGCTGTTTTAAGCCCCATAGCCTCCCCGAGTTATCATAATTTCCCATTTACCTTTGCAAAATTCTCTATTTTGAAACAGCCGGGCGGGACTACAAAGCCCATTCTCCTCTCCCGCCAAGCTTCCGTCTGGACCCCAGAACCAACCATGCGGGTTAGCAAGGGGGGGAGAAACCTTCCCCCCCCTCTGGTTCTCTTAAACCAGGGCTCTCCAACCTTGGCAACTTGAAGCCTGGTGTGGACTTCAACTCCCAGAATTCCCCTGCCAGCTTCGCTTCACCAGCTGGGGAATTCTGGGAGTTGAAGTCCGCCAGGCTTCAAGTAGCCAAGGTTGGAGACCCCTGCTCTAAAACATTATATCAGAGTTTTAAAAAAACAAACAAACAAAAAAGAGATTATGTGGACGTTACAGAGTTCATCCTTTATAATATAGCAATATATTTCATAGGTAAAATAAACTATGGTTATGCTTTCCTTTAGTCGTCGTAAATTTTTTGTTTTGTTTTGTTTTTTAGAAAACAGGAAGAAAGGAAGAAAAAGAGAGAGAGAGAGAGAGAGAGAGAGAAAATGAGCCATACAGAAACTCTTTCTTGCATCGGCGCTCAGTCTTCGCAGAATGCCAAGGAGCTGGGAAATTCTTCCCTCCGACGGGAATCAAGGATGGTCGACACGGCAGGAACGGCGTTAGAAAAAAGAAATAAAAAAAAAATAAAAGGAACCACAGTGACTTCCAACGTTGTCCTGGTGGTGGAAAACCCACCGTCCCGCGAGATGTCCTTTACTTTGTCCCGCTTTCTTCTCGTCCTTCCTTTCCCCAAGAAATATAAACCCAGTCTCCGGAGGAAAGCTCGTCGTTTTGGCATCGTCGCCCCCACACCAAGAAAACGGGGTCTCCATTGCAAGGATGGATGACTTGGGGGTTGGGTGGGTGGAGGGGGGTCTTCCTTGGCCCGAACGCTGTAGGTTGTTTCAACCGGGGTGGGGGGGCTCCACCCTTCACGACAAGTTGGCTGGTCGTTGTACATTACCCCTTCCAATGATGGCTTGTCCAACAACGTTCGAGAGAAGATCAAGATGGAGCAAACAGCTCAGCTGAGACTATACCATGTCGAGAAGGGACGGGGTGGACCACCGAGAGAGTCTCGGCCTCTTTGCCTCGGAGACCCCCGCAACCTCTCCTTCTCTCTCTCCAAGGGGTACAGTCCTATCCCCAAACCCCATCCAAGCTTTCCCTTCTTCGGCACGCCCAACAACAGACAGATAACACGGACCCCCCCCCCCAAACAAACGGTAAGGCATTGTAGAATGACATATTTGGTGACAAGGTTAAGCGTCCGGTTTACAGATGTTTCCATGTCAGCAGGAACATCTGGAGAACGTCCTCAAAAAGCCATGGAGCTCGTATCTCCTCAGACGGTTTTTCCCCACCCGCCCTCTACCCCATTGACCTTGCCTTCCAAGGCTCCCCATTTTCATCGCCAAATGAAAATCGCAGCTGGGTGCAATTCCCCCCAAATTGGTTATTATCGTGGCCCGTTTTGGAGTCCCATCATCCACGTCCTCTGCCCCCAGACTTAACTATCTGTCATTTCCCCCCTAAACCCCCCCCCCCCAGATGTGCTGTTTTGATGTTCACACCCCATTGCGGTGGAAGAAAGGGGCCTGCCCCGGATGAAGGTAGGATATAGTTCGGTGCAGAAAAAAAATTGCACCAAATTTCTCAGCCCCAGAAAGCAAAGGGTTAGATTTGTTTTACCTCCTCTGAATTCCTGCTCAAGAGACATTTTTTAAAAAAAAAAAAATAGGAAAAAACAGGGTTTGTTGGGTCGGCCAAGGTTGAGTCGATGAATGGCTTGATAGAGGCCTTCAACCTGGGGTGAAATAAATGCATTTTCTCATATTTTTTTTAAGGAAAAAAAAGGACACCTTCAACGAAGGGTTAGATTGAAGGTATGGAAGGAGGAATGAAAGTTAAAACATTCACAAGCCGCGAGCAAGCTGTTAAACTGGCTAATAAACCCTGATGCGTTTGGCTTGGGTGGAGTTTAGCAGCACCCTGGGGGTGAACCCAAACCTAGTTTGGAAATCTGGGTTGGTGGTTTAGAAGCTTTGTAAACCTATCCCAAGGGGGTTTGAATTCATCCAACAACAGCTTGGCCCAGCAACCGGAGCTGGTTTCGTTCAACAAACCATGATTGAATGCAGCGACCCAAGCTGGTTTCGTTCAATAAACCATGACTTGGCTCAGAAACCCTAGTTGGTTTTCATTCAACAAATTGTGACTTGGCTCAGCCACCCAAGCTGGTTTCGTTCAACAAACCATGATTGAGTGCAGCGACCCAAGCTGGCTTCGTTCAATAAACCATGACTCGGTTCAGGAACTCTAGTTGGCTTCATTCAACAAATCATGATTTGGCTTAGCGACTGAAGCCAGTTTCCTTCAACAAACCCTGACTTGAGAGTGATCGAAGCTGGTTGTCATTCAACAAGCCATGGCTTGCCACAGCAACCCCAAGTTGGTTTCATTCAACAAAACATTTCTTTGGCTCAGCGACCAAAAGCTAGTGGTTGCATTTCAACAAACCATGGTTTGTCCCGACAATCAGAGCCAGTTTTGGCACGAGAATCCAAGCTCCGAATTGCCAAGGGGGGGGGGTCTATCAAAAGAGAGGAAGTGGCGATGGCCAACCCAGCAGCGTGGACCTCACATTCAATCCTGTCCCTTGTGCGTAAAAGCGGAGGAAGACAAAAATCACATTCATTGAAGAGGTCACCCCCCCCCAACCCTCTCCCCCTCTCAGGCCCTTGGGGTAGTAGGGATTATGGGGGACCCCCTTGGGGGAAAAATATGGGGCAGTTTACAATGGGAAAGCTCTCCCTGCTCGTTTTTCATTGGTCTGGCTGGTTTTGTGATTGTTTTTTTCCCCAGTTGTTTTTCATACAGGTAGTCCTCGATTTACGGCCCAGATTTAGGTCGCTAAGCGAGACATTCATTAAGGGAGCTTTGCCCCGTTTTGCCAACCTTTCCTGCCACCATTGTTAAGCGAATCGGTGCGGTGGAAAAGCTGTGAAGCCAATCTTGGCCAGTCAGAAGGACGCAAAACGGAGAGCGCATGACACGGCAACGGTCGTAAGGACGAACCGGTGGCCGAGCTGGTCAGAATTTGGATCGGGTGACAGCGGGGATGCCGGCAACGGTCATCACTGTGAAAAAACGGTCCAAAGTTCCATTTTTTCAGGGCCGTTGTAACTTTGGACTGTCACTAAACAAACCGTTGTAAATCGAGGACTACGTGCGTAGGACAGATTCGCCAATCCGGAGTGTTTTGGTCCCTTTAAGAAAGAGGGGTGGACTTCAACTCCCAGAATTCCTCAGGGCTGGCTGGGGAATTCTGGGAGTTGAAGTCCAGCCCTCTCTTAAAGGGGCCACGGTTGAAAAACTCTGTTCAGGAGCCATCATAATATTGGACAAAGAATGAAGACGTCGTCGCTCTCCAAGGTACTGAAACAATTGTGAGTTGCGTTGCCATTTAAGGCAACTCTTTTTTTGTCCCCCTTCTACATTTTGGGGAAGGGTTAACTATAGGTAGTCCTCGACTTACGTCCACGAATGGGAATCCTACCCAGAGCCCCTCTTTGGAGAGAGCTGGACGGATTAATAAATTTGGAATATAAAATAAAATACATTTCCGGTGCTAAGCGAGGGAGTTATCAAAAGAGACGTGCCCCGTTTTTGCAACCTTTTTCGCCCGAGTGATGCCAACCCGTTCAGCAAATCCTGCCCGTCGTTAAGCGAATCCAGCTTCCCCATTGACTTTGGGGAAGGTCTCAAATGGCGTTTGTAATAACCTTGGGACGCTGCCTACCCCGTCTGTGTATATATATATATAAAAATGGTTGCTAAGCCCCCGAATTTGGATTGTGCGACTGTAAAAGGATGCTGCGATGGTCATAAGTGCGAGGACCGGTCGTAAGTCCCATTTTTCAGTCACTATATGAATGGTTGGACGTCAAAGAAAATCTGTCCTCTGTGGCCTTTAATTTTTCCCCAAAGGGCTGATCTGTAGCAGTCACACCCTAGGCCAAAAATTAAAAATTGGTTGGTTTGAATCAACTACCAAATAATTTAATAATTCCCCACCCCAAAAAATGCAGAAAATTGTTCATATGCAAAACTTTTTCAAGCGGGGGCCAAGATCTCAATCAGTAGCTGGATGAACCAAGGAAGAGCCGAGCGGAGGCACCCGTATTTTATGTCGAAACGAAAGACGGTCACCCTTGCAAAAAATAAAATAAAAATAAAAAATTGAAATTATACAGCAGGCTCGGGCCTAACCGTTCTAAATATGGCACCTCTGGCCAAGAGGGGTTGTATTTCTGCCAATTAGGCCTGTAAACTCAAAATAGCCAAATCCGTGCCGTATTTATGGCCTAAGATAAGGACACTGGAGCCTTTCCAAAGATCAAAATGAGCAGGACTCTTCAGGAAGGAGAAAGGGAGGGGAATTGGAGGGGAAGGAAGGAAGGAAGGAAGGAAGGAAGGAAGGAAGGAAGGAAGGAAGGAAGGAAGGAAGGAAGGAAGGAAGGAAGGAGAGTAGATAAATAGATGGATTGAAGGAAGGAAGGAAGATGGGAATGAGAAGGAAGGAAGGAAGGAAAGGAAGGAAGGAAGGAAGGTGAGTAGATAAATAGATGGATTGAAGGAAGGAAGGAAGATGGGAATGAGAAGGAAGGAAGGAAGGAAGGTGAGTAGATAAATAGATGGATTGAAGGAAGGAAGGAAGATGGGAATGAGAAGGAAGGAAGGAAGGAAGGTGAGTAGATAAATAGATGGATTGAAGGAAGGAAGGAAGATGGGAATGAGAAGGAAGGAAGGAAGGAAGGAAGAAAGGTGAGTAGATAAATAGATGGATTGAAGGGAAGGAAGGAAGGAAGATGGGAATGAGAAGGAAGGAAGGAAGGAAAGGAAGGAAAGAAAGAAAGAAAGGAAGGAAGGAAGATGGGAATGAGAAGGAAGGAAGGAAGGAAGGAAGGAAGGTGAGTAGATAAATAGATGGATTGAAGGGAAGGAAGGAAGGAAGATGGGAATGAGAAGGAAGGAAGGAAGGAAGGAAAGGAAGGAAAGAAGGAAGGTGAGTAAATAAATAGATGGATTGAAGGGAAGGAAGGAAGGAAGGAAGGAAGGAAGGAAGGAAGGAAGGAAGGAAGGAAGGAAAGGAAGGAAGGAAGGTGAGTAGATAAACAGATGGATTGAAGGGAAGGAAGGAAGATGGGAATGAGAAGGATTGAAGGAAGGAAGGAAGGAAGGTGAGTAGATAAATAGATGGATTGAAGGGAAGGAAGGAAGGAATATGAGAATGAGGAGAAGGAAGGAAGGAAGGAAGGAAGGAAGGAAGGAAGGAAGGAAGGAAGGAAGGAAGGAAGGAAGGAAGGAAGGCTTGTGAGTCAAGAGCCAAACTTAAATGCCTACAGGTAATCCTCAACTTACATTCATTTATTCATTTAGTGACCGTTCAAAGTTACAACCGCCCTGAAAAAAAGGGACTTACGGCCATTTCTCACCCTTATGACCAACGTAGCATCTCCCTGCTCACGTAATCAAAATTCAAACCCTTTCCAACCGGTTCCTTTTTACGACGGCCGCAGCATCCCTTCCCGGGCGATGTGTGTGCGTATCACCCGACCCCCCCTCCTTTTGCGACCTCCTGACCAGCCAAGCCAACGGGGAAACCTGGATTCGCTTAACGACTGTGCGGCTCTCTTCCTGACAGCCGCGTACCCCACCCCCTAAAACGGACGGCGACGACGAGAAAGTTCGTAAAAACGGGGCGAAGCTCCCATGCCCGATGTCTCCCCTTTTTGCAGCAGACGTTTTTGGGGCTCTCCGTCACGGGTCGTAAGACGGAGGACTGCCTGGAATCCACCTGGGGAAAAACAAGTTTAGGATTTTGCTGGGGGGTGGGTGTCTTTGCACCCCTTCCCCAAAATTCGCTGGAAAAAGGGAGAAGGGAGGAGGAGAGGGACTGCCACAGGCCCGTATCTTCGGAGTAGCAAACTGGGCCGAAGGAATAAGGGGGCTGAAGGGGGGGGCTGAAAGGGTGGGTGTCTTCCCCCCCCCATTTAGAAACCAGCCCCCTGGTTCCTAAGCAACTCAAATTGCCTGGAACGAGCCTCCTACTATAACCAGCAAATTGGCAGCCTCTTCTCTTCTCTTCTCTTCTCTTCTCTTCTCTTCTCTTCTCTTTTCTTTTCTATTTCTGCCTTTGTGATGCTGGGAACACCACCCAGCTGTTGGGAAAGGAAGACGGGGAGCAACCATAAAATAAAAGAATAGAAGAAAGAGAAATGGATTTTTTTTTTTTTTTAAATGCACACAAAAAAAAAAAAAAAAAAAAAAGAGGGAGGAAAAAAATATATATATTTTTTTACAGGCTCCTGGCGGTTTTTTTCTTTCTTTCTTTTTTACTCCCAAATGTCTTGCTGGCATTTTTTTTTTGGGGGGGGGGGGCTGACAAACTGTTCGCAGCAGGACTGCACGTTAATTAATAGCGGGCCGGGGCAATTACTGCCATCGTCTCTGTGCAAGTTCAAAAAGACATTAAATGTCACTGCTTTGCCTTTTATTATTTGGGGAAAACCAGTGTTCCTTTTGCAGGGGAGGGGGTCCTTTTCTCCTCCTCCTCCTCCCACCTTCAGGATGGGGGGGTGCAGGGGGGATTTGAGCCCAAGAAACGTTGGACGTCCGCCAGCTCCAATATATATTTCTTTTCTCCCTGGCTTTTTCATTTTAAATAATACAAAAAGAAATAAATAAATAAAAAAAAGATAAGGAAGGAAAGAAGGAAAGAAGGAGGGAAGGAGGGAAGACTGGTGTTCTATTGGGTGTGTGTGTTGTTTTTTTTTAAAAAAAAAATCAGCTGGTTTTGAAAAAGAGCAGAGGCTGGAAGGAGTTAAGATTCTCGCCTTTTGTGTGTGTATATATATATATATATATATATATATATATATATATATATATATATATATATATATATATATATAATTTATTTTCCTAGCAACGGAGAAAAGGAAGAATGGAGGGAGGGGCGGGAGAGAGATTAAAGCAACGATCAATATCACAAAAAAGGATCATTGTAAGCTAACAGGAGTGTTGTTTTGTTTTGTTTTTTCCTCCTGCAGAGTTTTCACTTAAATGTGATTTTTTGGGAGGAGTGGGGTGGGGAAATCTTAGGTACCCTGTTTTGACCTGAATATCTATCATTGGTGTTTCCCCATTCCATTTAGACAATGTTACCATTACTAGAAGGTGCATTTGAGGGTTGCTGGGCCGCCGGTGCCACGTTAACCATCATCCCCAGCCAAGCTGCCCGCACTTAGGGTTTGGTTCCCCTTTTCCTGTCCTTAAGCCCAGAAATTCAGGGGAGGGGGGCGCAAAAAAAAGCAGCATTTTAACAAAACGCCATCCGTTTCTGGGAAAGGAAACATCTGATGTTTGGAAATCCGGTCGGATTTAAGACTTCTGAGAATCCCCCCCCCCCAAAGATGGGAAAAGTGGGGAACTAGGTTAGGCTGGGGTAGGGGGTTCAAAACAGCCCCTAGAAGGGGGGGCCTTTTTTGGCGTTCTCCCCCCAACCCAAGGAAGCCAAAGGAATTGCACATTTTTTGCCACAATATTTCTCCAGGGAGATGCCATTCCTGAACTTCCTGTCTCTTTGCAACCCTGCGTGGCCCAAACCTGATGACACCCCCCCAAACCCCCTCAGCACCCCAAAGAGTCCCTTCCACGATGCAGGAAATTGGGGTTTTCTTCTCTTTCGTATCGGGTTCATGGCGGGATGCTTTGAAGAGAACAGGTGGCCCGAGGAAGGAGGCTATTCCAGGCTTAGCAACTTGTGGGGGGGGGGGGGGTGGAAGGAAGGAGCCGACCAGGGGAACCTTCCTGGACCCCCCCCCCGCCCCCACTCCCAGGTGAGATGGAAAATTCAGAAGATCGATGAGCAAAAGGAAGGAAGGAAGGAAGGTGGCTCTCGTTCGGTTTGCCCCCCACCCTCCGGCTTCTTCGTGGTGATATCATCAAGAGGCAAGAGGAAGGAAGGAAGGAAGGAAGGAAGGAAGGAAGGAAGGAAGGAAGGAAGGAAGGAAGATGGCTAGATACATGGATGGGTGGATGGGAAGGAAGGAAGGAAGGAAGGAAGGAAGGAAGGAAGGAAGGAAGATGGCTAGATAGATGGATGAGTGGATGGGAAGGAAGGAAGGAAGGAAGGAAGGAAGGAAGGAAGGAAGGAAGGAAGATGGCTAGATAGATGGATGGGTGGATGGGAAGGAAGGAAGGAAGGAAGGAAGGAAGGAAGGAAGATGGCTAGATACATGGATGGTTGGATGGGAAGGAAGGAAGGAAGGAAGGAAGGAAGGAAGGAAGGAAGGAAGGAAGGAAGGAAGATGGCTAGATAGATGGATGGGTGGATGGGAAGGAAGGAAGGAAGGAAGGGGAAGGAAAGGAGAGGAGGAAGGAAGGATAGAAAATGAAGGGAGACAGAAGGAAGGAAAGAAGGAAGAGAAGGGAAGGATGAAGGAAGGGAAGGATGAAGGAAGGTAAGATGGAAGGAAGGTATAGAAAAGGAAGGGAATTGGAGGTGAAGGAAGGAGTGAAGAGAGGAAAACAAAGAGAGGGAGGGCAAGAAGGAAGGGATGGAAAAGGAAGGGAATTGGAGGTGAAGGAAGGAGTGAAGGAAGGAAAACAAAGAGAGGGAGGGCAGGAAGGAAGGGATGGAAAAGGAAGGGAATTGGAGGTGAAGGAAGGAGTGATGAAAGGAAAACAAAGAGGGGGGGCAAGAAGGAAGGGATGGAAAAGGAAGGGAATTGGAGGTGAAGGAAGGAGTGAAGGAAGGAAAACAAAGGAAGGAAGAGAAAAAGGAGCAAATTGGAGGGGAAGGAAGGAAGGAAGGAAGTTGCACAACCCCGTCGCCTGAGGCGTGGGATCCACACAGTGGATTGGTCCACCCCCCACCCACCCCCCCACCCACCCCCGGTCTGTCCGTCTCCATCTCAGTGCTGCCCCTTCGATTGGCTTTGTTTTCACTTTGAAGACCTGAGATTGAAGGTGGATTTCGGACTGAGCCTCCACCAAACACGGCAGCAGCAGCGAAGGGGGCCAGGCTGGAAAAGACCCTGCCCCTCTTCCAAGCCCTACCCCGGACCCCCCCCCACTCAGGGGCCCGGAGCCGAGAGCCTACCATGCGAGGCCCTGTAGCTCCCGGGACTGGGTTCGAGTTTCTCCTGGGACAGGTCGTGGCTCCGTGGCCGTCCCTTCGGCCTTCTTTTTTTTTTTTCTTCTTCTTCTTCTCCTTTTTTTTTTTTTTTTTTTGGCTTGGCCTTCTGCTGCGTTTTTGCGTTGTTGTGTCTTCTCCTCCCACCTTCAACAGCTGCTGGAGCTGGTGTACGGGGTGGGGAAGGAGGTGGAACTGACCCCCCAGGGGGCTGTCAGAGAGGGGCGTCTGGGAGGCCCCCACCACGGCCCCCAAGCTCACCCCCCGGCTCTCCATCAGGGCGGCCAGGAGCTGCTGCTGCTGTTGGCGCAAAGTGTCCGTGATCAGCAGGGGAAGAGCGCTGAAGTTGGCGGCCAGTTGCTCCAGCTTGGTCTCCAGGCCCCCCAGCTGCTTCTCCAGGTCCTCGCTGCGGTCGTTCAGCTCCGTGATGAGGTCGTACATGACGTTTTGCATCTGCCAATCAAAAATTAAAAAAGAGAGAGAGAGAGAGAGTGGTGGGGGAGACACACACGGGTTATTTCCCACCCTAAGATCCTTCCCTTCTCTTATTCCTTCCTTCTTTCCTCTCCAATTCCCATCCCTTCCCTTCCTACGTCTCTGCTTCCTTCCTTCCTTTCTTCCTTCCCTTCCTTTCCTTCTCCTCCAGTTCCCATCCCTTCCCTTCATCTCTCCTTCCTTCCTTACTCTCCAATTCACACCCCTTCCCTTCCTACATCTCTGCTTCCTTCCTTCCTTCCTTCCTCTCCAATTCCCATCCCTTCCCTTCCTACATCTCTGCTTCCTTCCTTCTTTCCTTTCCTTTCCTTTCCTTTCCTTTCCTTTCCTTTCCTTTCCTTTCCTTTCCTTTCCTTTCCTTTCCTTTCCTTCCTTCCTTCCTCTTCAATTTCCATCCTTTCCCTCCATCTCTCCTTCCTTCCTTCCTCTCCAATTCCCATCCCTTCCTTTCCTACATCTCTGCTTCCTTCCTTCCTCTTCAATTTCCATCCTTTCCCTCCATCTCTCCTTCCTTCCTTCCCTCCCTCCCTCTCGTTCCTTCCTTCCTCTCCAATTCCCATCCCTTCCCTTCCTACATCTCTGCTTCCTTCCTTTCCTTTCCTTCCCCTCCAGTTCCCATCCCCTCCCTTCATCTCTCCTTCCTTCCTTCCTCTCCAATTCCCATCCCTTCCCTTCCTACATCTCTGCTTCCTTCCTTCCTTTTTCTTTCTTCCTTCCTTCCCTTCCTTTCTTTCCCCTCTAGTTCCCATCCCTTCCCTTCATCTCTCCTTCCTTCCTTCCCTCCCCTTCCTTCCCCTCCAGTTCTCATCCCTTTCCTCCCTCTCTACTTCCTTCCCTTCTCTATCCTTCCCCTTTTCTCCTTTCCTTTCCTCCTCTCCTCTCCTCTCCCCTCCCTATTCCCTTGCACTTCCCTTTTCTAGGTCTAATTCCAAGAACCTTTAATCAAAATTGCAACCCCCACCGCCACCAAAAAACAAAAAAACAAAAAAGCCTCTCCACCCCAGCGGAGGCCTTCTCTCTGGAGACCTTGAGAGCAAGTCTCCCTAAAGGTTCATTATTTGATGCCAAGAGAGACCCCATTGCCCATCTCTTCCTCCCTTTTCAACAGAAGCTCATCCGCCTTTGGCTGTTTTTTCCCTTCCCCCCGCTTTAAAAAGTTCACTGTGAAATGTGGGTCCAAATAACCAGAGGGAAATTCCTACCCCCCACCCCCAATGGCTGGCAAACCCTCCTTCCTTGCCTCCTGTTAAGTATCCTGGCTAATTTCTTTAAAACAATGTCTGGTTTGAGCAAAAAAACCCTGCCTGGCAACGGCAAGCCAGCCTCTGAGGGAATGCAAATCTTTTCAAACAGTTATTTGGCTCTTTTATACAAAAGTCCGAACAAGTCCAGCTTCCTTGCCAAAAGAATTGCATTATCCTTATATGCATATTCTTTCTAGCCAGGTTTTACCTACGTAAACTTAGTTGTTCTACAGCCCTAGGTAAAACCTGGCTAGAAAGAATATGCACATAAAAGCCTAGAAAAAGGAAAAAAGACATATATATATATATATATATATATATATATATATATATATATATATATGTGTGTGTGTGTGTGTGTGTGTGTGTGTGTGTGTGTGAGTGTGTGTGTGTGTATGTATGTATGTATGTATGTATGTATATGTATATGTATATGTGTATATATATATATATATATATATATATATATATATATATATATGTGTGTGTGTGTGTGTGTGTGTGTGTGTATGTTTTTCTTCTAGCCAGGTTTTCCCTACGTAGCCAAGGTTTTTTTGTAGCTCCATATATATATAAAATGTCCATTAGCAAATTGATGCACTTCTCATCTTGAGGTCTAGAAACTTGACTTCCAATAAAAGTTTCCCCCAGGGGCCGCTCAAAGGTTTAAGGAAGCCAGCCAAGTCATGAGGGAAGAATAAAGCATTGATGCTTTTGGCAATCGTGGCTTTGTAGCTGGACCAGATTGTATTTTAAGTCACTCAGTGGTATTTTTTATTGCCTTTTAACAAAGAGTGTTTTTCCCACTCACACATACAAATTCAGTGCCATTTGCATGTCCAAGAATTAAAAAAAAAAAACAGGCACATAAAATGCTTTGGTTTTTCACCCTGACTGAGGTTTTTCCTTCGGGAATCAATCCTTAAAACGCTGAGGACTAGGAACTTTGTTTTGCAACGGTGTCTCTAGGGGGGAGAGCGGTTTTACTTTGAAGAAATCTCTGTCTTTGAGAGAGAGAAAGAGAGAGAGAGAGAAAGAGAGAGAGAGAGAAGAGATATTGCAACAGGTGGACTGTTGTTTTAGGAAGCAAAGAGAAGCAAACATCAGTTGCGTGTGTGATATTTTGTGTTGATTTCCCAGGAAAGCCTCCAGTCTTTTGACTGCCTCTAAAATCAGCAGTGGGATGAGAAAGAACAGATGGGGAGAGGGGGAAGGCTAGAAGAAAAGGGTAGAAATCAGAATAACAACACTGACCATGAGAGAGAGGGAGGAAGGAAGGAAGGAAGGAAGGAAGGAAGGAGAGAGAGAGAGAGAGAGAAAGAAAAGAGGGAAGGAAGGAAGGAGGAATAGAAGGAAGGGAGAAAGGGAGAAAGGGGAGGAAAGGGGAGGAAGGACATAGAGACAGAGGAAAGAAGAAAAAGTGAAAGAAAAAAGGGAGGGAGGGAGAAGGAAGGAAGGAGAAAAAGAAGGAGAGAGAGAAAGAAAAGAGGGAAGGAAGGAGGAATAGAAGGAAGGAAGGAAGGGGAGGAAAGGGGAGGAAGAACATAGAGAGAGAGGAAAGAAGTAAAAGTGAAAGAAAAAAGGGAGGGAGGGAGAAAGGAGGAAGGAAGGAGACAGAGGAAGAGATAGATGGATGGGAAGAAGGAAGGAAGGAAGACAAAGAGAGGATGGATGGATGGATGGATGGACGGACGGATGGATAGATGGATGGATGGAAGGAAGGAAGACAGAAAGAGATAGATGGATGGATGCATAGATGGATGGAAGGAAGGAGGAAGGAAGGAGGCATAGGAAGAGAGAGAGGGAAAGAAGAGAAAGGGAAGAAAAAACACAGATTGGGAAGGAAGGGAGGGAGGAGGGAGAGAGAGAAGGGAGACAGGAAAGAAGAGGAAGGGAATGAAAAAAGAGGAAGGGAGGGAGGGTGGAAAAAAGAGAAAAAGAAGGAAGGAGAGAGAGAAGGAAAAATGGAAGAAAAGGCAGGGATGGATGGAAGGAGGGAGGGAGGAATGAAAGACGAGAAAGGGACAGAAGGAAAAAGGAGAGAAAGAGAAGGGAGGGAGAGAGAGGGAAGAAAGGAGGGAAAGGAGGGAGGGAGGAAAAAAAGAGAAAAAGAAGGAAGGAGGGAGGGAGAGAGAGAAAGAAAAAAATGGAAGAAAAGGCAGGGAGGGACGGAGGAAGGAAGGAAGGAGAGAGAGGAGGGAGAGAGGAAAGGAGGAAGAGAAAGGGACAGAAGGAAAAAAAGAGAAAGAGAAGGAAGGAGAGAGAAAGAGAGAGAGAGAGAAGGAAAAAAAGAAAGGAAAAGCAGGGATGGAGGGAAGCCAGGAAGGCAGAAGAACTTCCTCTCTCCCCCACAAGACCCCCTCAGCCGGCCCACCCTCCCTTTCCCTTCCCCCCTCCCCAGCTGAGTCCCCCTCCCCTCTTCAGCCCCCCCCACCCCCCAGCTCAGCAGGAGAAGCCGCCCTCCCCTGCATCTTTCCGCGGGGTTGCCTGGCAACCCAATGCTTAGGAAAGCCCGCCAAGCAATGCCTCCCCCACCTCTCCCCCCTCCCTTCTGCAAAACAGAGAATTCCCCCCCCTCCCACTCCTCTACCAAGGGAAGCCTGGGAGAGCTCCTCAAGGGCCAGGAAAAAAAAAAAGAAAAAAGGAAAAGGAAAAACATCAGCAGGGTTTCCCAGAGGGCATCCAAACGGTCCCTCTTCCCTGCCGGCTCTCCCACCGCACAGCCTCGCATGGGAATTGCAAGAGAGGGGAGAAAGGGATGCAAAAGTTTGACTCGCTTGACGGAACAGGAGGACCTAAAGGACCCCCAGAGGGGTTTTTTTTTCCCCGCCCCCACCAACCCGGCCACTCCGAAGCCCATAATCCTTCCCTCCTGGCCCAGCAATCCCATCTCCTTTTACCGTCCTTGAAAGGCAGCGTTAGATACCTTCGAAAGATCAACCAAAGTGTTCGCTTGATCGTTCAGCTTCCTTTGTTCCATCTTCACGTTCCTTAACCTAAGGGGGAAAAAAAAAAAAAGAAATAAACATGAAAAATAACTGATAGGAACATGAGACCCTCCCTATCATCCTGACCCCCACCTCTCTCTTTTTGCCTCTGCTTGGAACAACCTCACTGAGGACTAGAATCCTGCCCGGGCCCTTTTTCCAGAGGAAAAAAATACATTTATTTTTATTTATTTATTTTTGCCTTTACGATCATCCTTGGATCCCACTTTTCCGTGGCTCGGCTCAGCGAGACAGTTCTCTGCCCCGTTTTGCGACCTTTCTTCCCCTCGTCGTTAAGCGAACCGCCGCCGTGGTTGAGTTAGCCACACCGGGGAGGGGGGATTCAGTGAATTGGGCTCCCCCCTCCCTGTTGACTTGACTCATTGGCAGGTCACAAAAGGGGACATGGCAACCGTCGTATATACGAATCAGCGCCTGACGGGAGCCACAAAACCTGGATGAGCGTGACCAACTCGATATCACTCACTTCCACCAGTCACATGACCACCCCTTAGCCACGCCTACCCAGCTGGTCATTAGGGCAGAGAACCAGTTGTTAAAAAACACCGGGAGCCACAAAATTCTTTTGACATCTCTCTCTCTCCCCTCCCTCCCTCCCAACCCTCTCTCTCTCTGTTTCTCTCTATGTCTCTCTCTCTCTCTCCCTCTCTCTGTATCTCTCTCTCTCCCCCCTCTCTATGTATCTATGTCTCTCTCTCTCCTCTCTCTCTCTGTATCTATGTCTCTCTCTCTCCTCTCTGTATCTATGTCTCTCTCTCCCCCCTCTCTCTGTATCTATGTCTCTCTTTCCCCTCTCTCTCTGTATCTAAGTCTCTCTCTTTCCCCCCTCTCTCTGTATCTATGTCTCTCTCTCCACCCTCTCTCTGTATCTAGGTCTCTCTCTCTCCCCTCTCTGTATCTAGGTCTCTCTCTCTCTCCCCCCTCTCTCTGTATCTATGTCTCTCTTTCCCCTCTCTCTCTGTATCTAAGTCTCTCTCTTTCCCCCCTCTCTCTGTATCTATGTCTCTCTCTCCGCCCTCTCTCTGTATCTAGGTCTCTCTCTCTCCCCTCTCTGTATCTAGGTCTCTCTCTCTCTCCCCCCTCTCTCTGTATCTAGGTCTCTCTCTCTCCCCTCTCTGTATCTAGGTCTCTCTCTCTCTCCCCCCTCTCTCTGTATCTAGGTCTCTCTCTCTCCCCTCTCTGTATCTAGGTCTCTCTCTCTCTCCCCCCTCTCTCTGTATCTATGTCTCTCTCTCTCCTCTCTCTCTCTGTATCTATGTCTCTCTCTCTCTGTATCTATGTCTCTCTCTCTCCCCCCTCTCTCTGTATCTATGTCTCTCTTTCCCCTCTCTCTCTGTATCTAAGTCTCTCTCTTTCCCCCCTCTCTCTGTATCTATGTCTCTCTCTCCGCCCTCTCTCTGTATCTAGGTCTCTCTCTCTCCCCTCTCTGTATCTAGGTCTCTCTCTCTCTCCCCCCTCTCTCTGTATCTAGGTCTCTCTCTCTCCCCTCTCTGTATCTAGGTCTCTCTCTCTCTCCCCCCTCTCTCTGTATCTATGTCTCTCTTTCCCCTCTCTCTCTGTATCTATGTTTCTCTCTCTCCTCTCTCTCTCTGTATCTATGTCTCTCTCTTTCCCCCCTCTCTCTGTATCTATGTCTCTCTCTCCGCCCTCTCTCTGTATCTAGGTCTCTCTCTCTCCCCTCTCTGTATCTAGGTCTCTCTCTCTCTCCCCCCTCTCTCTGTATCTATGTCTCTCTTTCCCCTCTCTCTCTGTATCTATGTCTCTCTCTCTCCCCTCTCTCTGTATCTCTCTGTCTCTGCCCCGGCCACTTCTCCATCCCCCACCGTCGCCCTTACCTTCTCAGGCCAGGTGAGGAGTGACTGGGAGGGGAGGGCGAGGGGCGGGGCCAGCCAATGGTGGGATCACCTGACAGGGAGCCACCGCAGAGGGCCCAAAGAGCCACATGAGGCTCTGGAGCCGCAGCTTGCCGACCCCTGATCTAAACCCTTGATAAAACAAATCCCAACATTAAAATACGAGTCAAGCAGTCCGCCTGAATTTCGATCCCGTGACCGGGGGGGGGGGGAGGGCAGAAGAGGCCCCAATGGTCGTTAAGTGTGAAACCAGGCCTTCGGTTTGCTTATTTCAGGGCCGTCGTAACTTGAAATGGTCGCTAAACAAATTGTCATAAGATGAAGGGGCTACCGGTATTCACGGGGAAACATAAGTAATCCTCATTTGCACCCCTATTTCTCTACCTGTCCAAGGTGTCAATTCAGCTCAACGGCTGTTTGGAATGACCCCATTTTTTGGGGGGAGCGAAAGAGTAGGTTCCCCCCCACCCCCTGAACCCCCAAAATTAACCTACTGGTGGATGGCTTGGAGGAATTTTCTCTGGTGCTTCCGGATCTTGCCATGGTCGATCTTTTTCAACAACTTGGTGTGTTTGTAGATCAGCCAAGTTTCCCGAAGGACGTTGGCTGCCGCATTCTTGATCTGGTGGGAGGAAAACACACATTCAAATTCCCAGAATAACCCTGGTGGATCTTCTAGACTACAACTCCCATCCGCCCCGGCAAGGACAAAGAGAAGGGGGTCCCTCCTAACCTCTTGAGTCTTGTTTCCCCGGAAGAAGCGATGGGGAAACAAAATTGCCGGCAGGAAACTACAAAGGATAAACTGGCTTGGCGTGGAATGGGATAACCTGACATTGCTTGGTTAGTTTTTTGTTTTTTTTTTTAAAAAAATCCTGGTTAGTTTCTTTTAGGTTTACCCAGGTTAATTTTTGTCTAAGGCAATAATTAAGTTTGGTGTTTTGTGCCAAGAAATCTCAGGGTTATCGAGAGCAGGAAGGAATCGAAGCAAAGTGGTTTTGGCACGTTTAACATGGGTGGACCTCAATTCCCAGAATTCCCCAGTCAATAAGTCCACCCATCTTAAAGCGTGGTTGGCTGGGGGATTCTGGGAGATGAAGTCCACCCTTCTTAAAGCATGCTGGCTGGGGGATTCTGGGAGTTGAAGTCCACCCTTCTTAAAGCATGTTGGCTGGGGGATTCTGGGAGTTGAAGTCCACCCCTCTTAAAGCATGCTGGCTGGGGGATTCTGGGAGTTGAAGTCCACCCCTCTTAAAGCATGTTGGCTGGGGGATTCTGGGAGTTGAAGTCCACCCTTCTTAAAGCATGCTGGCTGGGGGATTCTGGGAGTTGAAGTCCACCCTTCTTAAAGCATGTTGGCTGGGGGATTCTGGGAGTTGAAGTCCACCCTTCTTAAAGCATGTTGGCTGGGGGATTCTGGGAGTTGAAGTCCACCCTTCTTAAAGCATGTTGGCTGGGGGATTCTGGGAGTTGAAGTCCACCCTTCTTAAAGCCTGATGGTTGGGGAATTCTGGGAGTTGAAGTCCATATTCTTAAAGCATGCTGGCTGGGGGATTCTGGGAGTTGAAGTCCACCCCTCTTAAACTTCCCAAGGTTGAGAAAGGTTGCGTAGGAAGTCTCTTAATTCACTCAGATTCGTCTGCGCAAACATCTGGTTAACCCATGATTTAAGAATTTGAAAAAGCAAGGCATCTCACCCTCCCTTTCCCCAAAATTGGAGGGGGGGAAATACAGGAAATAGTAAGCCCCCCTACTCCATCCCCCACCTCTTTTTCTCTTGCTACCATACCTCCAGAAACCCCCACCCCCCACCCCTCCAATCTGCATTTTAGCAGCAATTCTGGGAAAAATATTGGCACGAGATTCGAAACCAACAACCCAAAAATGCACGAAAAGAAAAAGTGAATAAAACGCATTGGGCTGGACGTAGGAAATGTTTGGAAGACTATTGAGGAAAAACTCCAGGTTTTGTGATATTTCTCTGCCGGTCGGTGAGAAAAAAAAACCGAAGCGAGAGGAAACGTGACAAAGCAGAGCAAATAAAAAAAACCCCAACCCAATAATTTTGGAACCAACAGGCTCCCGATGACTTTGTCTCCTTTGGAAAAAAAACATGATTTCTGAGTCAGGTGCCCACAAGGGGAGGAAGGAAGAAAACAAAATTAAAAAACCCATCACACTTGCTTGGAAAATCTCTCCCCCCAAACCCCCCGCCCCCCCCCCAGAAATCCCTCTCTTTGGCATCAAAATCAATTCCCTTTCCAATTAAAAGGAAGATTTCTCTTCAATCCAATGCTTTCAGGGCCTCCGAGCTCGAGAACAACGAAGCCCATTGAACGAACGCTGCCCCCCCAAAAGGGGTGAAAAATAAAAATAAAATGCTTAAGGCTCAGAAACCAGGGCAGCCTCTTGGTTAAAAGAGCCTCGGTGGCGCAGCGGACTAAAAACTGCTGTTAAAGTAGCACTTAGCTGCCAGCTGCCTGCCATTACTGCGAGTTCAATTCTCACCAGGCTCAAGGTTGACTCAGCCTTCCATCCTTCCGAAGTAGATAAAATGAGGACCCAGTTTGTGGGGGCAATAAGCTGACTTTGTATAAATATACAAAAGTATGAAGGCTATTGCTTAGCGCATTGTAAGCCGCCCTGAGTCTCTGGAGAAGGGCGGCATATAAATCAAATTAAAAAAAAAAAAAATCCTGTGGTTGTCTCCTGTTTCTTTTTACTAACTAGTTGGCTGGTTCTTTTCTTCTTTCATTCTTCTTTTCTTCTTCTTATTTCTCCTTCCTTTGGATACCTGTTTCTTTTTCCATCTTGTTTTTCTGGTGATTATTCCTGTGGTTGTCTCTTATTTTTTCTTACTAACCAATTGGCTGGTTCTTTTATTCTCTTTTTCTTCTTCCTTCATTCTTCTTTTCTTCTTCTTTTCTTCTTCTTATTTCTCCTTCCTTTGGATACCTGTTTCTTTTCCCCATCTTGTTTTTCTGGTGATTATTCCTGTGGTTGTCTCCTGTTTCTTCTTACTAACCAGTTGGCTGGTTCTTTTCTTCTTCTTTTCTTCTTCTTTTCTTCTTCTTTCGTTCTTCTTTTCTTCATTCTTCTTTTCTTCTTCTTATTTCTCCTTCCTTTGGATACCTGTTTCTTTTCCCCATCTTGTTTTTCTGGTGATTATTCCAACAGCCTTGATAGTACAGTGGTTTGGTGCACCCTGTTATTAACACAGCTGCCTGCAATTTCTGCTGGTTCGAATCTCTCCAAGGCTTAAGGTTGACTCAGCCTTCCATCCTTTCTAAGGTGGGTAAAATGAGGACCCAGTTTGTGGGGGCCATAAGCTGATTTGTATAAAATATACAAAAGTATGAAGGCTATTGCTTAACGTATTGTAAGCCACCCTGAGTCTCCGGAGAAAGGCGGCATATAAATCAAATTAAAAACAAACAAACATACATTTGTTACATGATAATTGGCACTTTCTAAATTACTAAATTCCTTCATTATTTTCTAGTTCATAAGATTATCTTAGCTAAACAACCTTCCTCTGTTCTGTGTTTGCTGATGCGTAGATTCATGGCTGCTTTTGGATAATAAGTAACTTCTTGTTTCAGAGTTTCAGTCTTTGCATCCTTGACAGCGAGGCCCCTCAGAAGATATATATTACCAAGAATGGAATTTTAGCTGACTTAGCGTAATCTCTAAACAAGCACATTTCTTTCTTATAATAACGTGAATAAAGAGGGTCCTTCAGTGTTCATATAGCTGACCCTGTACTATTCTTACATCATTCACATTAGTGGGGGCAATAAACTGACTTTGTATAAAAAAAAGAAGACCGCTTGGGGGCGGGGGCGAAAGGCCTACTAAGCAGGTATATACAAAAATATGAAGGCTATTGCTTAACGCATTGTAAGCCGCCCTGAGTCTCCGGGAGAAGGGTTGGCATATAAATCGAACCAACCAATGAATGAATGAACAAATGAACGAATGAGCGAATGAATGAATGAATGAACGAATGATCGAATGATCGAATGAACGAATGAGCGAATGAGCGAATGAACGAATGAGCGAATGAGTGAATGAATGAATGAGCGAATGAATGAATGAACGAATGAGCGAATGAGCGAATGAGCGAATGAACGAATGAGCGAATGAGCGAATGAACGAATGAACGAATGAGCGAATGAACGAATGAACGAATGAATGAACGAATGAGCGAATGAACGAATGAGCGAATGAGCGAATGAACGAATGAGCGAATGAGCGAATGAATGAATGAGCGAATGAGCGAATGAACGAATGAGCGAATGAGCGAATGAACAAATGAGCGAATGAGCGAATGAGCGAATGAGCGAATGAACGAATGAACGAATGAACGAACAAACAAACAAACAAGTAATACATGTGTTTTAGCTCTGGCTGTTCACTGCCCTGAGTCCACTGGGAGAAGGGCGGTATACAAATTGAAATAAAATAAAATAAAATAAAATAAAATAAAATAAAATAAAATAATAAAATAAAATAAAATAAAATAAAATAAAATAAAATAAAATAAAATAAAATAAAATAAAATAAAATAAAATAAAATAAAATAAAATAAAATAAAATAAAATAAAATAAAATAAGCAAACTGCCTGGCTGACCACGGAGTCGAAATAAAACACGATAAAAATAGAGGCATTTCCTCTCTTTCTCTCTCTCTCTCTCTCTTTATTTACTTTTTTTGGAGCATCCGTTCAGCTTGGAAAACGGGTCTCCAGAAGGGGAATTTTTTTTAGGGGGGTCTTAAAATCAGAATTGGGATCCACTAGGATCTGCAGAGGTGGGGTTTTTTTTTGGGGGGGGTTGTTTTGCAAACTCCCCCACGAAACGAGCACCGGGCAAAGGCGAAGGTGTATCCGTTCATAAAACATGCAGCCGTGTGGCGAGAAGAAGCTGACAGCGAAAGGAATTCTTCACGTCTGTTTCGGCCTCCTCCGGATCTCCCTTTGGGTTTCCTTTGAATTTTTATTTTTATTGTTCTTCGTTTGAGGGTTTTTTTTTTTTTTTTTTTTTTTTTTGCAAGGGGATCAGTCCAAAGCAAACCCAGGATTGAGTTCTTTGGGGGATTTTTTTTTTTTTTTTTTTAAAAATCCTACAATGCTCAGAGGCTCACGCGGGGCTGAGAGGCAGGTTTTTTTGGTGGTGGTGGGGAAATAATAATATTTTGGGGTTGTTTTTTTTTTTTAAAAAAAATGGTTTGGCTTTTGCGTTGCAAAAACGTTTCTCACCGATGGAGACCAAGAAACGGTGGGGAGAGAACTCGAAGTCACCCAGCAAAGCAACGAAGTCAGTTTCCTGCCTGGGGTTGAGCTAGCAGACCTCTAAGGCCCCTTCCAACTCTTACAGGTAGTCCTCGACTTACGACCACAATTGACTCTTCCCCTCCCCCCCACACACATTTCTGTCGCTAAGTGAGGTCAACTGCCGTTGATAAGATCTGGTTGTGAAGTGAATCCGGCTTCCCCACAAATTTTGCCACAAAAGGGGATCATGTGACCCGACCACCACCACCACCCCCTCCCCCACGGGACGCTGCGACCGTCGTAAATACGAACCAGTTGCCAAAGCGTTCTGAATTTTGCTCACGCCGTTGTGGGGAATCCTGCCAAGGTCACAACTGTGGGAAACGGTCATAAGTCCCTTCCCCCCCCAGTGCCGTCGTAACTTTAAATGGTCACTAAGTGAATTTGTAAGAGGAGGACAACCTGTATTCTGCTATTCTGGATTTAGGGAGCGAACCTCCCTGTACAAAGGCAGTCTACCTCACAGCTGGCCTTCCTCTAAACTGGCCTTTAGGGAGCGAACCTCCCTGTACAAAGGCAGTCTATCTCATAGCTGGCCTTCCTCTAAGCTGGCCTTTCAGGAGGGAACCTCCATATACAAAGGCAGTCTATCTCACAGCTGGCCTTCCTCTAAGATGGCCTTTCTGAGGTGGGGAGAGGGAAGGATGAGTCCCCAACTCATCTAGGGGTGGGGTAGCCTAAACTAGCCGCCTAGGGCTGCCTAATCGGCTGGAACTACAAATCCCATCAGTCGCACCCTCCTCCCAGCGAAGCCTGCAAGGACAAGGAAGCTTCTTGTGGACGGCATCTCAAATTTAGACATTTGATCCCAAACAGAAGGGATTTTTCCAACGACTTAAGTTGGGCTCAATGTTGGCTTCTCGGTTTCTCTTTGTCCAAGATGGTTTATGCCACTTGGGATTTTACAAGTGGCCAAGCTACGGTTTAATCCTGGTTTGGGGCATCAACCCCAAGGGAGCTCAAATCCCACGACACGGTAGGAATTGCAAGGCCATAGCAGACTTTATGCTCAATTGGATACAACCCCAAGGCCGACCACAACATGCCCCAAACAAACCACCATATCCTAGCTTGTTAAGCTTTCCATTAAAGATTTAGCCGTTGGAAACGGGTTGGTTCCCTCCATCGGACAGGAACTCATTCGAGTCAGTCCAAATTGCTTTTTAATTGATTTTTTTTTTTTTTAATTGTTGCCCTCGGTAACATTTTGTGTCGCCAACATTGAGTCTTTACGGACGATCGCTTTCCTCAAACTGTTTTTAATGGGAGGCTTGTTGTATTATTTATCCACTGTGGCTCCCTGCGTCCCGTCGGGAGGGGAAAGCAGTTTGAAAAGAAAACAAATATTAATAAATCATAAGGCATCCCTCACTGGGGAGCCGGGAAATGGGAATGTAGGAATGCACGCAAAGCTGTGCTTTCCACCGTTAATTGCAAGCTGCAAAAAAAAAAAAATGCTAATAATAAAGGCTCTGGTCCTCATGGTTCTTGAATGCAAAGCAAGAAGCATTTAGCTCATTGTGACAAATGATTGTTTATATCCTTCAGGAGACCCGAAGCAAACATTTATCATATTTGTATTGTAGAATGGAAGGAAAGAACAGGTATCGCTTAATGCAGTGTTTCTCAAGTGACTGAATTTAAGGCCTAGGGACTTCAACTCCCAGAATTCCCAGCCAGCATGCCTGAAGATGGGTGGACTTCACTTCCCAGAATTCCTCAGCCAGCAGGCTTTAAGACGGATGGACTTCAATTCCCAGAATTCCCAGCCAGCAGGCTTTAACACTGATGGACTTCAACTCCCAGAATTCTCCAGCCAGCATGCTTTAAGAAGGGTGGACTTCAACTCCCAGAATTCCCCAGTCAATTTGAAGATGGGTGAACTACAATTCCCAGAATATCCCAGCCAGCATGTTGACTAAGGGATTATGGGAGCTGAAATCCACACCTCATAAAGCAGGCTTGCTGGGGAATTCTGGGAGTTGAACTCCATACGAGCCTTAAAGATGCCACGTTAGTGTTATTATTTCCTCTTTTTAAAAATCGAGTGTTTTTGCTGCCGAAAAGAAAACGCGTGATGCCGTGGTCAGAAAAAAAGCTGCTCAGGAGCAAAATAATACCATTTGAGTCAAAAATTTTTTTTTACTCCTGAGCAGCTTTTTTTCTGACTGTGGCATCACGCGTTTTCTTCCTCGGGCAGCAAAAACACTCGATTTTTAAAAACAGCTAATAATAACATTTTTAAGCATGGAATTCCACCCCGAATCTCATCCTACCATCCATTTTTACATTTGAGACAAAAATTTTTTTTTTTGCTCCGGAGCAGCTTTTTTTCTGACCGCGGCATCACGCGTTTTCTTCCTCGGGCAGCAAAAACACTCGATTTTTAAAAACAGCTAATAATAACATTTTTAAACATGGAATTCCACCCCGAATCACATCCTAGCATCCGTTTTTACATTTGAGAAAAAAAAATTTTTGTTCCTGGGCAGCTTTTTTTCTGACCGTGGCATCACGCGTTTTCTTCCTCGGGCAGCAAAAACACTCGATTTTTAAAAACAGCTAATAACAACATTTTTAAGCATGGAATTCCACCCCGAATCACATCCTAGCATCCGTTTTTACATTTGAGAAAAAAAATTTTTTGTTCCTGGGCAGCTTTTTTTCTGACCGCGGCATCACGCGTTTTCTTCCTCGGGCAGCAAAAACACTCGATTTTTAAAAACAGCTAATAACAACATTTTTAAACATGGAATTCCACCCCGAATCTCATCCTAGCATCCGTTTTTACATTTGAGACAAAAAATTTTTTTTACTCCGGAGCAGCTTTTTTTCTGACCGCGGCATCACGTGTTTTCTCCTTTCGGCAGCAAAAACACTCGATTTTTAAAAACAGCTAATAACAACATTTTTAAGCATGGAATTCCACCCCGAATCACATTTTAGCATCCGGTATTACATTTGAGTGAAAAAATTTTTTTTGGTCCTGGGCAGCGTTTTTTCTGACCGCGGCATCACGCGTTTTCTTCCTCGGGCATCAAAAACACTCGATTTTAAAAAACAGCTAATAATAACATTTTTAAGCATGGAATTCCACTCTGAATCATATCCTACCATCCGTTTTTACATTTGAGACAAAAATTTTTTTTTTTGCTCCGGAGCAGCTTTTTTTCTGACCGCGGCATCACGCGTTTTCTTCCTCGGGCAGCAAAAACACTCGATTTTTAAAAACAGCTAATAATAACATTTTTAAACATGGAATTCCACCCCGAATCACATCCTAGCATCCGTTTTTACATTTGAGAAAAAAAATTTTTTGTTCCTGGGCAGCTTTTTTTCTGACCGCAGCATCACGCGTTTTCTTCCTCGGGCAGCAAAAACACTCGATTTTTAAAAACAGCTAATAATAACATTTTTAGACATGGAATTCCACCCCGAATCACATCCTAGCATCCGTTATTACATTTGAGAAAAAAAATTTTTGCTCCTGGGCAGCTTTTTTTCTGACCGCAGCATCACGCGTTTTCTTCCTCGGGCAGCAAAAACACTCGATTTTTAAAAACAGCTAATAATAACATTTTTAAACATGGAATTCCACCCCGAATCTCATCCTAGCATCCGTTTTTACATTTGAGACAAAAAATTTTTTTTACTCCGGAGCAGCTTTTTTTCTGACCGCGGCATCACGTGTTTTCTCCTTTCGGCAGCAAAAACACTCGATTTTTAAAAACAGCTAATAACAACATTTTTAAGCATGGAATTCCACCCCGAATCACATTTTAGCATCCGGTATTACATTTGAGTGAAAAAATTTTTTTTGGTCCTGGGCAGCGTTTTTTCTGACCGCGGCATCACGCGTTTTCTTCCTCGGGCAGCAAAAACACTCGATTTTTAAAAACAGCTAATAATAACATTTTTAAGCATGGAATTCCACCCCGAATCTCATCCTACCATCCATTTTTACATTTGAGACAAAAATTTTTTTTTTTGCTCCGGAGCAGCTTTTTTTCTGACCGCGGCATCACGCGTTTTCTTCCTCGGGCAGCAAAAACACTCGATTTTTAAAAACAGCTAATAATAACATTTTTAAACATGGAATTCCACCCCGAATCACATCCTAGCATCCGTTTTTACATTTGAGAAAAAAAATTTTTTGTTCCTGGGCAGCTTTTTTTCTGACCGCGGCATCACGCGTTTTCTTCCTCGGGCAGCAAAAACACTCGATTTTTAAAAACAGCTAATAACAACATTTTTAAGCATGGAATTCCACCCCGAATCACATCCTAGCATCCGTTTTTACATTTGAGAAAAAAATTTTTTTGTTCCTGGGCAGCTTTTTTTCTGACCGCGGCATCACGCGTTTTCTTCCTCGGGCAGCAAAAACACTCGATTTTTAAAAACAGCTAATAACAACATTTTTAAACATGGAATTCCACCCCGAATCTCATCCTAGCATCCGTTTTTACATTTGAGACAAAAAATTTTTTTTACTCCGGAGCAGCTTTTTTTCTGACCGCGGCATCACGTGTTTTCTCCTTTCGGCAGCAAAAACACTCGATTTTTAAAAACAGCTAATAACAACATTTTTAAGCATGGAATTCCACCCCGAATCACATTTTAGCATCCGGTATTACATTTGAGTGAAAAAATTTTTTTTGGTCCTGGGCAGCGTTTTTTCTGACCGCGGCATCACGCGTTTTCTTCCTCGGGCATCAAAAACACTCGATTTTAAAAAACAGCTAATAATAACATTTTTAAGCATGGAATTCCACTCTGAATCATATCCTACCATCCGTTTTTACATTTGAGACAAAAATTTTTTTTTTTGCTCCGGAGCAGCTTTTTTTCTGACCGCGGCATCACGCGTTTTCTTCCTCGGGCAGCAAAAACACTCGATTTTTAAAAACAGCTAATAATAATATTTTTAGACATGGAATTCCACCCCGAATCACATCCTAGCATCCGTTATTACATTTGAGAAAAAAAATTTTTGCTCCTGGGCAGCTTTTTTTCTGACCGCAGCATCACGCGTTTTCTTCCTCGGGCAGCAAAAACACTCGATTTTTAAAAACAGCTAATAATAACATTTTTAAACGTGGAATTCCACCCCGAATCTCATCCTAGCATCCGTTTTTACATTTGAGACAAAAAATTTTTTTTACTCCGGAGCAGCTTTTTTTCTGACCGCGGCATCACGTGTTTTCTCCTTTCGGCAGCAAAAACACTCGATTTTTAAAAACAGCTAATAATTAACATTTTTAAGCATGGAATTCCACCCCGAATCTCATCCTACCATCCATTTTTACATTTGAGACAAAAATTTTTTTTTTTGCTCCGGAGCAGCTTTTTTTCTGACCGCGGCATCACGCGTTTTCTTCCTCGGGCAGCAAAAACACTCGATTTTTAAAAACAGCTAATAATAATATTTTTAGACATGGAATTCCACCCCGAATCACATCCTAGCATCCGTTATTACATTTGAGAAAAAAATTTTTTGCTCCTGGGCAGCTTTTTTTCTGACCGCAGCATCACGCGTTTTCTTCCTCGGGCAGCAAAAACACTCGATTTTTAAAAACAGCTAATAACAACATTTTTAAGCATGGAATTCCACGCCGAATCACATCCTACCATCCGTTTTTACATTTGAGACAAAAAATTTTTTTTTGCTCCTGGGCAGCATTTTTTCTGACCGCGGCATCACGCGTTTTCTTCCTCGGGCAGCAAAAACACTCGATTTTTAAAAACAGCTAATAATAACATTTTTAAGCATGGAATTCCACCCCGAATCTCATCCTAGCATCCGTTTTTACATTTGAGACAAAAAATTTTTTTTACTCCGGAGCAGCCTTTTTTCTGACCGCGGCATCACGTGTTTTCTCCTTTCGGCAGCAAAAACACTCGATTTTTAAAAACAGCTAATAACAACATTTTTAAGCATGGAATTCCACCCCGAATCACATTCTAGCATCCGGTATTACATTTGAGTGAAAAAATTTTTTTTGGTCCTGGGCAGCGTTTTTTCTGACCGCGGCATCACGCGTTTTCTTCCTCGGGCATCAAAAACACTCGATTTTAAAAAACAGCTAATAATAACATTTTTAAGCATGGAATTCCACTCTGAATCATATCCTACCATCCGTTTTTACATTTGAGACAAAAAAATTTTTTTGCTCCTGGGCAGCATTTTTTCTGACCGCGGCATCACGGGTTTTCTTCCTTGGGCATCAAAAACACTCGATTTTAAAAAACA
The DNA here is from genome assembly GCA_022577455.1 of Arizona elegans. Taxonomy (NCBI): domain Eukaryota; kingdom Metazoa; phylum Chordata; class Lepidosauria; order Squamata; family Colubridae; genus Arizona; species Arizona elegans. The sequence goes on from JAKOOJ010000036.1 coordinate 3,863,248, forward strand.
GCTAATAATAATATTTTTAAGCATGGAATTCCACTCTGAATCATATCCTACCATCCGTTTTTACATTTGAGACAAAAAAATTTTTTTGCTCCTGGGCAGCATTTTTTCTGACCGCGGCATCACGGGTTTTCTTCCTTGGGCAGCAAAAACACTCGATTTTAAAAAACAGCTAATAACAACATTTTTAAGCATGGAATTCCACCCCGAATCACATTCTAGCATCCGTTTTTACATTTAAGACAAAAAATTTTTTTTGCTCCGGAGCAGATATTTTTCTGACCGCGGCATCACGCGTTTTCTTCCTTGGGCAGCAAAAACACTCGATTTTTAAAAACAGCTAATAACAACATTTTTAAGAATGGAATTCCACGCCGAATCACATCCTACCATCCGTTTTTACATTTGAGACAAAAAATTTTTTTTTGCTCCTGGGCAGCATTTTTTCTGACCGCGGCATCACGCGTTTTCTTCCTCGGGCAGCAAAAACACTCGATTTTTAAAAACAGCTAATAACAACATTTCTAAGCATGGAAATCCACCCCGAATCACATCCTAGCATCCATTTTTACATTTGAGAAAAAAAAATTTTTGTTCCTGGGCAGCTTTTTTTCTGACCGCGGCATCACGCGTTTTCTTCCTTGGGCAGCAAAAACACTCGATTTTAAAAAACAGCTAATAACAACATTTTTAAGCATGGAATTCCACCCCGAATCACATTCTAGCATCCGTTTTTACATTTAAGACAAAAAATTTTTTTTGCTCCGGAGCAGATATTTTTCTGACCGCGGCATCACGCGTTTTCTTTCTTGGACAGCAAAAACACTCGATTTTAAAAAACAGCTAATAATAACATTTTTAAGCATGGAATTCCACTCTGAATCATATCCTACCATCCGTTTTTACATTTGAGACAAAAAAATTTTTTTGCTCCTGGGCAGCATTTTTTCTGACCGCGGCATCACGGGTTTTCTTCCTTGGGCATCAAAAACACTCGATTTTAAAAAACAGCTAATAATAACATTTTTAAGCATGGAATTCCACTCTGAATCATATCCTACCATCCGTTTTTACATTTGAGACAAAAAAATTTTTTTGCTCCTGGGCAGCATTTTTTCTGACCGCGGCATCACGCGTTTTCTTCCTTGGGCAGCAAAAACACTCGATTTTAAAAAACAGCTAATAACAACATTTTTAAGCATGGAATTCCACCCCGAATCACATTCTAGCATCCGTTTTTACATTTAAGACAAAAAATTTTTTTTGCTCCGGAGCAGATATTTTTCTGACCGCGGCATCACGCGTTTTCTTCCTCGGGCATCAAAAACACTCGATTTTAAAAAACAGCTAATAATAACATTTTTAAGCATGGAATTCCACTCTGAATCATATCCTACCATCCGTTTTTACATTTGAGACAAAAAAATTTTTTTGCTCCTGGGCAGCATTTTTTCTGACCGCGGCATCACGGGTTTTCTTCCTTGGGCATCAAAAACACTCGATTTTAAAAAACAGCTAATAATAACATTTTTAAGCATGGAATTCCACTCTGAATCATATCCTACCATCCGTTTTTACATTTGAGACAAAAAAATTTTTTTGCTCCTGGGCAGCATTTTTTCTGACCGCGGCATCACGGGTTTTCTTCCTTGGGCAGCAAAAACACTCGATTTTAAAAAACAGCTAATAACAACATTTTTAAGCATGGAATTCCACCCCGAATCACATTCTAGCATCCGTTTTTACATTTAAGACAAAAAATTTTTTTTGCTCCGGAGCAGATATTTTTCTGACCGCGGCATCACGCGTTTTCTTTCTTGGACAGCAAAAACACTCGATTTTAAAAAACAGCTAATAATAACATTTTAAGCATGGAATTCCACCCCGAATCACATTCTAGCATCCGGTATTACATTTGAGTGAAAAAAAATTTTTTTCCTCCTGAGCAACTTTTTTTCTGACCGCGGCATCACGCGTTTTCTTCCTTGGGCAGCAAAAACACTCGATTTTTAAAAACAGCTAATAACAACATTTTTAAGAATGGAAATCCACCCCGAATCACATCCTAGCATCCATTTTTACATTTGAGACAAAAAATTTTTTTTTGCTCCTGGGCAGCATTTTTTCTGACCGCGGCATCACGCGTTTTCTTCCTCGGGCAGCAAAAACACTCGATTTTTAAAAACAGCTAATAACAACATTTCTAAGCATGGAAATCCACCCCGAATCACATCCTAGCATCCATTTTTACATTTGAGAAAAAAAAAATTTTGTTCCTGGGCAGCTTTTTTTCTGACCGCGGCATCACGCGTTTTCTTCCTTGGGCAGCAAAAACACTTGATTTTAAAAAACAGCTAATAACAACATTTTTAAGCATGGAATTCCACCCCGAATCACATTCTAGCATCCGTTTTTACATTTAAGACAAAAAATTTTTTTTGCTCCGGAGCAGATATTTTTCTGACCGCGGCATCACGCGTTTTCTTTCTTGGACAGCAAAAACACTCGATTTTAAAAAACAGCTAATAATAACATTTTTAAGCATGGAATTCCACTCTGAATCATATCCTACCATCCGTTTTTACATTTGAGACAAAAAAATTTTTTTGCTCCTGGGCAGCATTTTTTCTGACCGCGGCATCACGGGTTTTCTTCCTTGGGCATCAAAAACACTCGATTTTAAAAAACAGCTAATAATAACATTTTTAAGCATGGAATTCCACTCTGAATCATATCCTACCATCCGTTTTTACATTTGAGACAAAAAAATTTTTTTGCTCCTGGGCAGCATTTTTTCTGACCGCGGCATCACGCGTTTTCTTCCTTGGGCAGCAAAAACACTCGATTTTAAAAAACAGCTAATAACAACATTTTTAAGCATGGAATTCCACTCTGAATCATATCCTACCATCCGTTTTTACATTTGAGACAAAAAAATTTTTTTGCTCCTGGGCAGCATTTTTTCTGACCGCGGCATCACGGGTTTTCTTCCTTGGGCATCAAAAACACTCGATTTTAAAAAACAGCTAATAATAACATTTTTAAGCATGGAATTCCACTCTGAATCATATCCTACCATCCGTTTTTACATTTGAGACAAAAAAATTTTTTTGCTCCTGGGCAGCATTTTTTCTGACCGCGGCATCACGGGTTTTCTTCCTTGGGCAGCAAAAACACTCGATTTTAAAAAACAGCTAATAACAACATTTTTAAGCATGGAATTCCACCCCGAATCACATTCTAGCATCCGTTTTTACATTTAAGACAAAAAATTTTTTTTGCTCCGGAGCAGATATTTTTCTGACCGCGGCATCACGCGTTTTCTTTCTTGGACAGCAAAAACACTCGATTTTAAAAAACAGCTAATAATAACATTTTAAGCATGGAATTCCACCCCGAATCACATTCTAGCATCCGGTATTACATTTGAGTGAAAAAAAATTTTTTTCCTCCTGAGCAACTTTTTTTCTGACCGCGGCATCACGCGTTTTCTTCCTTGGGCAGCAAAAACACTCGATTTTTAAAAACAGCTAATAACAACATTTTTAAGAATGGAAATCCACCCCGAATCACATCCTAGCATCCATTTTTACATTTGAGACAAAAAATTTTTTTTTGCTCCTGGGCAGCATTTTTTCTGACCGCGGCATCACGCGTTTTCTTCCTCGGGCAGCAAAAACACTCGATTTTTAAAAACAGCTAATAACAACATTTCTAAGCATGGAAATCCACCCCGAATCACATCCTAGCATCCATTTTTACATTTGAGAAAAAAAAAATTTTGTTCCTGGGCAGCTTTTTTTCTGACCGCGGCATCACGCGTTTTCTTCCTTGGGCAGCAAAAACACTTGATTTTAAAAAACAGCTAATAACAACATTTTTAAGCATGGAATTCCACCCCGAATCACATTCTAGCATCCGTTTTTACATTTAAGACAAAAAATTTTTTTTGCTCCGGAGCAGATATTTTTCTGACCGCGGCATCACGCGTTTTCTTTCTTGGACAGCAAAAACACTCGATTTTAAAAAACAGCTAATAATAACATTTTTAAGCATGGAATTCCACTCTGAATCATATCCTACCATCCGTTTTTACATTTGAGACAAAAAAATTTTTTTGCTCCTGGGCAGCATTTTTTCTGACCGCGGCATCACGGGTTTTCTTCCTTGGGCATCAAAAACACTCGATTTTAAAAAACAGCTAATAATAACATTTTTAAGCATGGAATTCCACTCTGAATCATATCCTACCATCCGTTTTTACATTTGAGACAAAAAAATTTTTTTGCTCCTGGGCAGCATTTTTTCTGACCGCGGCATCACGCGTTTTCTTCCTTGGGCAGCAAAAACACTCGATTTTAAAAAACAGCTAATAACAACATTTTTAAGCATGGAATTCCACCCCGAATCACATTCTAGCATCCGTTTTTACATTTAAGACAAAAAATTTTTTTTGCTCCGGAGCAGATATTTTTCTGACCGCGGCATCACGCGTTTTCTTCCTCGGGCAGCAAAAACACTCGATTTTTAAAAACAGCTAATAATTAACATTTTTAAGCATGGAATTCCACCCCAAATCTCATCCTACCATCCATTTTTACATTTGAGACAAAATTTTTTTTTTTTGCTCCGGAGCAGCTTTTTTTCTGACCGCGGCATCACGTGTTTTCTCCTTTCGGCAGCAAAAACACTCGATTTTTAAAAACAGCTAATAACCACATTTTTAAGCATGGAATTCCACCCCGAATCACATTTTAGCATCCGGTATTACATTTGAGTGAAAAAATTTTTTTTGGTCCTGGGCAGCGTTTTTTCTGACCGCGGCATCACGCGTTTTCTTCCTCGGGCATCAAAAACACTCGATTTTAAAAAACAGCTAATAATAACATTTTTAAGCATGGAATTCCACTCTGAATCATATCCTACCATCCGTTTTTACATTTGAGACAAAAATTTTTTTTTTTGCTCCGGAGCAGCTTTTTTTCTGACCGCGGCATCACGCGTTTTCTTCCTCGGGCAGCAAAAACACTCGATTTTTAAAAACAGCTAATAATAACATTTTTAAACATGGAATTCCACCCCGAATCACATCCTAGCATCCGTTTTTACATTTGAGAAAAAAAATTTTTTGTTCCTGGGCAGCTTTTTTTCTGACCGCGGCATCACGCGTTTTCTTCCTCGGGCAGCAAAAACACTCGATTTTTAAAAACAGCTAATAATAATATTTTTAGACATGGAATTCCACCCCGAATCACATCCTAGCATCCGTTATTACATTTGAGAAAAAAAATTTTTGCTCCTGGGCAGCTTTTTTTCTGACCGCAGCATCACGCGTTTTCTTCCTCGGGCAGCAAAAACACTCGATTTTTAAAAACAGCTAATAATAACATTTTTAAACATGGAATTCCACCCCGAATCTCATCCTACCATCCGTTTTTACATTTGAGACAAAAATTTTTTTTTTTGCTCCGGAGCAGCTTTTTTTCTGACCGCGGCATCACGCGTTTTCTTCCTCGGGCAGCAAAAACACTCGATTTTTAAAAACAGCTAATAATAACATTTTTAAACATGGAATTCCACCCCGAATCACATCCTAGCATCCGTTTTTACATTTGAGAAAAAAAATTTTTTGTTCCTGGGCAGCTTTTTTTCTGACCGCGGCATCACGCGTTTTCTTCCTCGGGCAGCAAAAAACACTCGATTTTTAAAAACAGCTAATAATAATATTTTTAGACATGGAATTCCACCCCGAATCACATCCTAGCATCCGTTATTACATTTGAGAAAAAAAATTTTTGCTCCTGGGCAGCTTTTTTTCTGACCGCAGCATCACGCGTTTTCTTCCTCGGGCAGCAAAAACACTCGATTTTTAAAAACAGCTAATAATAACATTTTTAAACATGGAATTCCACCCCGAATCTCATCCTACCATCCATTTTTACATTTGAGACAAAAATTTTTTTTTTTGCTCCGGAGCAGCTTTTTTTCTGACCGCGGCATCACGCGTTTTCTTCCTCGGGCAGCAAAAACACTCGATTTTTAAAAACAGCTAATAATAATATTTTTAGACATGGAATTCCACCCCGAATCACATTCTAGCATCCGGTATTACATTTGAGTGAAAAAATTTTTTTTGGTCCTGGGCAGCGTTTTTTCTGACCGCGGCATCACGCGTTTTCTTCCTCGGGCATCAAAAACACTCGATTTTAAAAAACAGCTAATAATAACATTTTTAAGCATGGAATTCCACTCTGAATCATATCCTACCATCCGTTTTTACATTTGAGACAAAAAAATTTTTTTGCTCCTGGGCAGCATTTTTTCTGACCGCGGCATCACGGGTTTTCTTCCTTGGGCATCAAAAACACTCGATTTTAAAAAACAGCTAATAATAACATTTTTAAGCATGGAATTCCACTCTGAATCATATCCTACCATCCGTTTTTACATTTGAGACAAAAAAATTTTTTTGCTCCTGGGCAGCATTTTTTCTGACCGCGGCATCACGGGTTTTCTTCCTTGGGCAGCAAAAACACTCGATTTTAAAAAACAGCTAATAACAACATTTTTAAGCATGGAATTCCACCCCGAATCACATTCTAGCATCCGTTTTTACATTTAAGACAAAAAATTTTTTTTGCTCCGGAGCAGATATTTTTCTGACCGCGGCATCACGCGTTTTCTTTCTTGGACAGCAAAAACACTCGATTTTAAAAAACAGCTAATAATAACATTTTAAGCATGGAATTCCACCCCGAATCACATTCTAGCATCCGGTATTACATTTGAGTGAAAAAAAATTTTTTTCCTCCTGAGCAACTTTTTTTCTGACCGCGCATCACGCGTTTTCTTCCTTGGGCAGCAAAAACACTCGATTTTTAAAAACAGCTAATAACAACATTTTTAAGAATGGAAATCCACCCCGAATCACATCCTAGCATCCATTTTTACATTTGAGACAAAAAATTTTTTTTTGCTCCTGGGCAGCATTTTTTCTGACCGCGGCATCACGCGTTTTCTTCCTCGGGCAGCAAAAACACTCGATTTTTAAAAACAGCTAATAACAACATTTCTAAGCATGGAAATCCACCCCGAATCACATCCTAGCATCCATTTTTACATTTGAGAAAAAAAAAATTTTGTTCCTGGGCAGCTTTTTTTCTGACCGCGGCATCACGCGTTTTCTTCCTTGGGCAGCAAAAACACTTGATTTTAAAAAACAGCTAATAACAACATTTTTAAGCATGGAATTCCACCCCGAATCACATTCTAGCATCCGTTTTTACATTTAAGACAAAAAATTTTTTTTGCTCCGGAGCAGATATTTTTCTGACCGCGGCATCACGCGTTTTCTTTCTTGGACAGCAAAAACACTCGATTTTAAAAAACAGCTAATAATAACATTTTTAAGCATGGAATTCCACTCTGAATCATATCCTACCATCCGTTTTTACATTTGAGACAAAAAAATTTTTTTGCTCCTGGGCAGCATTTTTTCTGACCGCGGCATCACGGGTTTTCTTCCTTGGGCATCAAAAACACTCGATTTTAAAAAACAGCTAATAATAACATTTTTAAGCATGGAATTCCACTCTGAATCATATCCTACCATCCGTTTTTACATTTGAGACAAAAAAATTTTTTTGCTCCTGGGCAGCATTTTTTCTGACCGCGGCATCACGCGTTTTCTTCCTTGGGCAGCAAAAACACTCGATTTTAAAAAACAGCTAATAACAACATTTTTAAGCATGGAATTCCACCCCGAATCACATTCTAGCATCCGTTTTTACATTTAAGACAAAAAATTTTTTTTGCTCCGGAGCAGATATTTTTCTGACCGCGGCATCACGCGTTTTCTTCCTCGGGCAGCAAAAACACTCGATTTTTAAAAACAGCTAATAATTAACATTTTTAAGCATGGAATTCCACCCCAAATCTCATCCTACCATCCATTTTTACATTTGAGACAAAATTTTTTTTTTTTGCTCCAGAGCAGCTTTTTTTCTGACCGCGGCATCACGCGTTTTCTTCCTCGGGCAGCAAAAACACTCGATTTTTAAAAACAGCTAATAATAACATTTTTAAACATGGAATTCCACCCCGAATCACATCCTAGCATCCGTTTTTACATTTGAGAAAAAAAATTTTTTGTTCCTGGGCAGCTTTTTTTCTGACCGCGGCATCACGCATTTTCTTCCTCGGGCAGCAAAAACACTCGATTTTTAAAAACAGCTAATAATAATATTTTTAGACATGGAATTCCACCCCGAATCACATCCTAGCATCCGTTATTACATTTGAGAAAAAAAATTTTTGCTCCTGGGCAGCTTTTTTTCTGACCGCAGCATCACGCGTTTTCTTCCTCGGGCAGCAAAAACACTCGATTTTTAAAAACAGCTAATAATAACATTTTTAAACATGGAATTCCACCCCGAATCTCATCCTAGCATCCGTTTTTACATTTGAGACAAAAAATTTTTTTTACTCCGGAGCAGCTTTTTTTCTGACCGCGGCATCACGTGTTTTCTCCTTTCGGCAGCAAAAACACTCGATTTTTAAAAACAGCTAATAACAACATTTTTAAGCATGGAATTCCACCCCGAATCACATTCTAGCATCCGGTATTACATTTGAGTGAAAAAATTTTTTTTGGTCCTGGGCAGCGTTTTTTCTGACCGCGGCATCACGCGTTTTCTTCCTCGGGCATCAAAAACACTCGATTTTAAAAAACAGCTAATAATAACATTTTTAAGCATGGAATTCCACTCTGAATCATATCCTACCATCCGTTTTTACATTTGAGACAAAAAAATTTTTTTGCTCCTGGGCAGCATTTTTTCTGACCGCGGCATCACGGGTTTTCTTCCTTGGGCATCAAAAACACTCGATTTTAAAAAACAGCTAATAATAACATTTTTAAGCATGGAATTCCACTCTGAATCATATCCTACCATCCGTTTTTACATTTGTGACAAAAAAAATTTTTTGCTCCTGGGCAGCATTTTTTCTGACCGCGGCATCACGCGTTTTCTTCCTTGGGCAGCAAAAACACTCGATTTTAAAAAACAGCTAATAACAACATTTTTAAGCATGGAATTCCACCCCGAATCACATTCTAGCATCCGTTTTTACATTTAAGACAAAAAATTTTTTTTGCTCCGGAGCAGATATTTTTCTGACCGCGGCATCACGCATTTTCTTTCTTGGACAGCAAAAACACTCGATTTTAAAAAACAGCTAATAATAACATTTTAAGCATGGAATTCCACCCCGAATCACATTCTAGCATCCGGTATTACATTTGAGTGAAAAAAATTTTTTTTCCTCCTGAGCAGCTTTTTTTCTGACCGTGGCATCACGCGTTTTCTTCCTCGGGCAGCAAAAACACTCGATTTTTAAAAACAGCTAATAATTAACATTTTTAAGCATGGAATTCCACCCCGAATCTCATCCTACCATCCATTTTTACATTTGAGAAAAAAAATTTTTTGTTCCTGGGCAGCTTTTTTTCTGACCGCGGCATCACGCGTTTTCTTCCTCGGGCAGCAAAAACACTCGATTTTTAAAAACAGCTAATAATAATATTTTTAGACATGGAATTCCACCCCGAATCACATCCTAGCATCCGTTATTACATTTGAGAAAAAAAAATTTTTGCTCCTGGGCAGCTTTTTTTCTGACCGCAGCATCACGCGTTTTCTTCCTCGGGCAGCAAAAACACTCGATTTTTAAAAACAGCTAATAACAACATTTTTAAGCATGGAATTCCACGCCGAATCACATCCTACCATCCGTTTTTACATTTGAGACAAAAAATTTTTTTTTGCTCCTGGGCAGCATTTTTTCTGACGGCGGCATCACGCGTTTTCTTCCTCGGGCAGCAAAAACACTCGATTTTTAAAAACAGCTAATAATAACATTTTTAAGCATGGAATTCCACCCCGAATCTCATCCTAGCATCCGTTTTTACATTTGAGACAAAAAATTTTTTTTACTCCGGAGCAGCTTTTTTTCTGACCGCGGCATCACGTGTTTTCTCCTTTCGGCAGCAAAAACACTCGATTTTTAAAAACAGCTAATAACAACATTTTTAAGCATGGAATTCCACCCCGAATCACACCCTAGCATCCGTTTTTACATTTGAGGCAGAAAAATTTTTTTTGCTCCTGGGCAGCATTTTTTTCTGACCGCGGCATCACGGGTTTTCTTCCTTGGGCATCAAAAACACTCGATTTTAAAAAACAGCTAATAATAACATTTTTAAGCATGGAATTCCACTCTGAATCATATCCTACCATCCGTTTTTACATTTGAGACAAAAAAATTTTTTTGCTCCTGGGCAGCATTTTTTCTGACCGCGGCATCACGCGTTTTCTTCCTTGGGCAGCAAAAACACTCGATTTTAAAAAACAGCTAATAACAACATTTTTAAGCATGGAATTCCACCCCGAATCACATTCTAGCATCCGTTTTTACATTTAAGACAAAAAATTTTTTTTGCTCCGGAGCAGATATTTTTCTGACCGCGGCATCACGCGTTTTCTTTCTTGGACAGCAAAAACACTCGATTTTAAAAAACAGCTAATAATAACATTTTAAGCATGGAATTCCACCCCGAATCACATTCTAGCATCCGGTATTACATTTGAGTGAAAAAAAAAATTTTTTCCTCCTGAGCAACTTTTTTTCTGACCGCGGCATCACGCGTTTTCTTCCTCGGGCAGCAAAAACACTCGATTTTTAAAAACAGCTAATAACAACATTTCTAAGCATGGAAATCCACCCCGAATCACATCCTTCCATCCGTTATTACATTTGAGACAAAAAATTTTTTTGCTCCTGGGCAGCTTTTTTTCTGACCGCGGCATCACGCGTTTTCTTCCTCGGGCAGCAAAAACACTCGATTTTTAAAAACAGCTAATAACAACATTTCTAAGCATGGAAATCCACCCCGAATCACATCCTACCATCCGTTTTTACATTTGAGACAAAAAATTTTTTTTGCTCCTGGGTAGCTTTTTTTCTGACCGCGGCATCACGTGTTTTCTCCTTTCGGCAGCAAAAACACTCGATTTTTAAAAACAGCTAATAACAACATTTTTAAGCATGGAATTCCACCCCGAATCACACCCTAGCATCCGTTTTTACATTTGAGGCAGAAAAATTTTTTTTGCTCCTGGGCAGCGTTTTTTCTGACCGCGGCATTACGCGTTTTCTTCCTCGGGCATCAAAAACACTCGATTTTAAAAAACAGCTATTAATAACATTTTTAAGCATGGAATTCCACCCCGAATCACATCCTACCATCTGTTTTTACATTTGACATTTTAAAAAGGTTTTTAAAAGGTTTTAAAAGCTTTTTGAGTTTAAAAAAAAAAATTGCTCCTGGGCAGCTTGAAATAAAACATCACGTGTTTTATTCGGAGCTGAGCTTACCCTTTTGGTGAGTTGTGTGTCCATCATGAAGTTGTGGACGTGTTTCTCAGCCTTGGTGAGTTCTAGTTTCCGGGCGACCACAGCCACCACCAGGGCTGTGCAACCAGCTCCCTAAAAGAGAGTCCAAAATTCAGAATTAGCTCTGCATTCCATGCCTCACCTGTTTGCAAATACATTTTCCATCCTTGCCTACTTCCTCTGCATTTTTCCCAGAAGATCCCGTCCGCTCCCAGATTTTGAACCCCCACCCCTTTTGGGGACCTCCACCCATGGGGCAGGGGCAAATAACACCCACTACCCATCCTGGGAAACTGAGGTCTCTTTTTAGAGATTCAAACCTTTTGTCGAAAAACAGCCCTCCTTCTGACAATCTGCTCCATCTCTCCCTTTTTTTTGGTGCAGGGAGGGAGGATTTCTTCCCTCCAGAAAATTGTGTGTTTGTTGCAACAACACACCTTTGTTTTTCCTCTCCTCCTTCCCCCCCCCCTTCCCTAGAAAGCCAGGCCCGGGTTTAATTAGGAAAATAGATAAATAAAAAGAAATTAGCAGATAAAATCTACACAACATGCAATCAATTCGGGGATTAGCCCCCCGTCCGCTGTCCGGGGTGCTGAAACGCCGCCCACCCGAGCAATTTCTTTTAATTCGTATTTTTCTCTCCCCCAGATTCCCATCGGTGTAAAAATCCCTGCGTTTGTTTTTCTTTCTTTCTTTCTTTCTTTCTTTCTTTCTTTCTTTCTTTCTTTCTTTCCTTCCTTCCTTCCTTTCCCTCCTACCTCCCTCTTTCTTTCTTTCCTTCCTTTCCCTCATTTCTTCCTTCCTTCCTCCCTCCCACTTTCTTTCTTTTCTTTATTTCCTTCCTTTCCTCCCTCCCTTCCTCCCGCTCTTTCTTTCTTTCTTTCTTTCTTTCTTTCTCTTTCTTTCTTTTTTCTTTTCTTCCTTCCTTTCTCTCCTCCCTTTCTTTCCTTCTTTTCCTTCATTCCTTCCTCCCTCCTGCCCTCCCACTTTTTTCTCTTTCTTTCTTTCTCTTTTTTTCTTTCCATCCTTTCCTTTCCCTCCTCTCCCCCTCCCTCTTTCTCTCTTTCCTTCCTTTCCCTCCTTCCTTTCCTCTTTCCCTCTCACTTTTTCTTTCTTCCTTTCTTTTCTTTCTTTCCTTCTTTCCTTTCTTCCTCCCCCCTCCAATTCTGTTCCTTTTCCCTCCCTCCCTCCCCTTTGTTTTCCTTCCTTCCTTCCTTCCTTCCCTTCCTTCCTTCCTTCCTTCCTTCTTTCTTTCCTTTCTGGTTGGGCCTTATTTATTTTTTTTTTGCATCCCCTTTCCTATCCCACCGGAGCAATATCCTTTTTAAAAAGACCTATTGCTCCCCCAAAAGCTGAAACTCCTTGAGCGGAATTTACAACTGAGGCGGATCCGTATTTTCTCCTCTCCCAATTCCAGGACCCCCCGTTCGAAGGTTTCCTCCAGCTGCCTCCCACGCCAACCTATATTTCATCTTGCAGAATGACACCCCTGGGTGGAGAAAATTCTCCGTGGGTTGATCCCTTCGCTGCGTATTGAAAAAATGCTTATTTATCGTTGCTTTTTTTGCCATTCGGAGGGAAACTTCTCTACCGATAGTCGAGGCCCATATTGTCCCATAAATTCCTGCCAATTCAGCCTCCAGCAGGTGCAGACAAGGTCAGTTCGTGATCCCGGAGAATCAGGCGCCCAGGAAAGAATAAAACCAAGGCTGATCATTCCATTGATCCAAGATTGGGTCAAGCAAAGAAGGCAGCAGGCTTGAGAGCGGGAGGCTGTGGGTTCAAGTCCTGCCTTAGGCATGAAAGCCGGCTGGGTGACTTTGGGCCAATCACCAGGAGACGGGGAGTTCTAGTCCCGCCTTAGGCACGAAAGTTGGCTGGGTGACTTTGGGCCAATCCCTCCCTCTCCACCCCATCCACCTCACAGGGTTGTTGTCATGGGGGAAAATAGGAGAAGGAAGCTGTGCTGGGAATGTTCACCATCTTGAGTTATTTGTAAAAATGATTAAGACAAGATACAAATTTTTCCTTTTTTCCTTTCCTTTCTTTTCTTTTCCTTTCCTTCTTTCCTTTCCTTTCCTTTCCTTTCCTTTCCTTTCCTTTCCCTTCCCTTCCCTTCCATTTCCCTTCCTTTCCTTTCCCTCTTCCTCCTTTTCTCCTCCCCTCCCCCTCCCCTCCCCTCCTTTTCTTTCCTTTCCTTTCCTTCCCTTTCCTTTCTTTCCCTTCCCTTCCCTTCCCTTCCCTTCCGTTCCCTTCCTTTCCTTTCCTTCCTTTCCTTTCCTTTCCTTTCCTTTCCTTTTCCTTTCCTTTCCTTTCCTTTCCTTTCCTTTCCTTTCCTTTCCTTTCCTTTCCTTTCCTTTCCTTTCCTTTCCTTTCTTTCCCTTCCCTTCCTTTCCTTTCCTTTCTTTCCCTTCCCTTCCCTTCCCTTCTGTTCCCTTCCTTTCCTTTCCTTTCCTTTCCTTTCCTTTCCTTTCCTTTCCTTTCCTTTCCTTTCCTTTCCTTTCCTTTCCTTTCCTTTCCTTTCCTTTCCTTTCCTTTCTCTTCCCTTCCGTTCCCTTCCGTTCCCTTCCTTTCCTTTCCTTTCCCTCTTCCTCCTTTTCTCCCCTCCCCTCCTTTCCTTTCCCTTTCCTTTCCTTGTTCCCCTCCTTTCCTTTCCTTTCCTTTCCTTTCCCCTTCCCTTAATTTTTCTTTCTTTCTTTTTCCTTCCTTCCTTCCTTCTTTTTCTTTCTCCTTCCTTCTCCTCCTCCTCCTCCTCCCCAGCACCTGGCTGAATGCTTTAAAAAAAAAAAAAACTCACCCACAGGTTGAAAACCAGCATTATCCCTTTAGATACATTTCTCTGCACTCTAATATAGACTGCCCCTGACTGGGGAGGTTTTGCTGCTATCACAGACCAAACGCCTATGGAAATCGCCGGCCTGTTTTCACAACTTCTCCCTCCCCCAACCCTTCCCGGGTCTGATTTCTTGGAAAGCCCTTAAGTCACACATATGTTCCCCAACCTTCCCCGGCTTCCCTCCCTCTCTCCTCCCACCCCCCCCCCACTCCCGCACTCCCAACACACTAGCTAGCGTGCAAAGACTGATCACATCTGTCTCTAGGAAAGTTAGCACAACGCCATCCATCTTCTGCCCCCAAGGAAAACACGCAACAGAGCAAACGAGCCTTGAGCGGATCGTGTTTGGGGAACACGCGTGTGGGTTTCGACATGCACCCGGGGGACCCACTTCTAAGCCTGATGGACAAAACCCATTGAGTTCAATCTGTCCAGGGTGCAATTATGCATTAAAAGCACACCAAGACTGGTGCGAAAAAGATTGCACAAAAAACACACACAAAACCCAACAACCGTGAATTTTAAAGCGTTTCGTTCGTTCCCGAGGGAATTTCGTAGAAAGAGGAATGGCTTGTGTCTCTCTCTCTCTGTGTGTGTGTGTGTCTCCCCATCCCTTGCCTTCCTGGCAAGGCACAGGCTGAGCTCATTTTTATCCATACAATTATCTCCCAGTCAAGATTGCCTGAGGCCAAAAACAGCGGCGATCGCCCTAAAATGACACCAGCATCCACACCATCTCTTCATGGCAAAAAATTCCTGGAAGAATTTCCCACCCTCCTATACAGCGGGTCCTTGACTTACGACCCTGTAGGGGAGGCCACCATTTCCGTGGCTAACCAAGGCGAGCAAGTTAACAGAGTTAACTTGACAGGGACCCTGGGAGGCCATCTAGTCCGACCCCCTGCTTAAGCAGGAGACCCTAAGCCTAGACATTTAACCGTAACAGAGTGGGAAGGGACCCTGGGAGGCCATCTAGTCCGACCCCCAGCTTAAGCAGGAGACCCTAAGCCTAGACATTTAACAGTAACAGAGTGGGAAGGGACCCTGGGAGGCCATCTAGTCCGACCCCCTGCTTAAGCAGGAGACCCTAAGCCTAGACATTTAACAGTAACAGAGTGGGAAGGGACCCTGGGAGGCCATCTAGTCCGACCCCCTGCTTAAGCAGGAGACCCTAAGCCTAGACATTTAACCGTAACAGAGTGGGAAGGGACCCTGGGAGGCCATCTAGTCCGACCCCCTGCTTAAGCAGGAGACCCTAAGCCTAGACATTTAACAGTAACAGAGTGGGAAGGGACCCTGGGAGGCCATCTAGTCCAACCCCCTTTGCTCTACCCAGGAGACCTGTACTACAGGATTCGAACCGCCGAACTGCTGATTCGACAAAGCTCGGATGTCCCTTCCAACTCTGTTATTCTGTGCTTTTGTGTTAGCAGGGACTGTGGTTGATGATTTAAGGGGCTCACACCCACCCACCCACCCACCCCGATTCCTGGTGGATGTTTGCAGCTCCCGTTTGTTCCCAAATCCTCTCCCAGCCTTCTACGCTCCCTCTGCCCCACACGCGTGTGCGTGCATTTTTTCAAGGGGGCCTGTGTTGAGACGTGTGGCACACGCTTCGGGGCCTCTGCAGGGGCTACACATCAATTCCAGTCCGTGTCTATTAAAACGGAAGGCTTTCCCCCTCCCCACCTCCTTCCCTCCCCCCCTCAGAAGATTAAAAGCAAAACCTGCCTGAGCATAACAGATTCTGTAATTAACAGATTTGGATCTCAATTCTGGAGCATTCTTGGAAGCGGCCAATTGCACCGAGGATTTGCACGCCAGCCTCGCGCCTCTCGGACAAACACAACCATCGCGTGGCAGTTTAATATGCAAAAGGTTTTTTTTTTTCTCTCTCTCTTTCAAAAAGAGCCTATTTTTTTGAAAATGAAAAATTAAAAAAAAAGAAGAAGAAGAAGAAGAAGAAGAAGAAGAAAAGAAGAGCCAGGAAAATTCTTCTAGAAAGAAAATTCTTAGAAGGGACGTCCAAGAGCTGACACTTTAAAAATAACAACAAGAACAACATAAACAAGAAAGAAAAAAGAACGAAGATCAAACAGTGCCGTTTTTTTCTCAAAGCAGCTCAAAAAAGGGCCTGGTGGCTCAGCAGACCAAAAGCATTGTGATTAACACCAGCTGTCTGCAATTACTGTAAGTTCGAATCTCGCCAGGCTCAAGGTTGACTCAGCCTTCCATCCTTTCTAAGGTAGGTAAATTGAGGACCCAGTTTGTGGGGGCAATAAGCTGACTTTGTATAAATATACAAAAGGATGAAGGCTATTGCTTAACGCATTGTAAGCCGCCCTGAGTCTCCGGAGAAGGGCGGCATATAAATCAAATAATATATTATAATATATAATATATATATATTATATATTATATAATATATATAATATATATTTTATATATATATATATATATATATATATATATATATATATATATATATATATATATATATATATATATATCTCACCCCTTAGTCCTTTTTTTTCATTAAGTTTGATGTCACCGATTCCTGAAACTGTTCCTGTTTTAGCCTCCAGTCCCCTAATTATCTTCGTCGGCCGCTTCTCTGAATTCTTTGCAAGAGTCTCAGAGCCGAGGGCTGGCAAGCTAGAAATTAAATGAAACTTAAAATTCCTTTTTTTTTTCTTCCCCTCCCTGGGAGTTTCTCAATCAATGCTTCATCGTTCTTAATTCATCATTTCTTCATTCATTCTTCCTCCAATCTGTAACTCAGATCCCTTTTTTGACTCTGGGTCTGGCTTCACGACAGATTTGCAGAAAAAGATAGGAAAAGTTAAAAAAAAAAAAGCATAAATATCTGACATCCTGCGCAAAAGAGTAACAGAGTTGGAAGGGACCTTAGAGGTCATCTAGTCCAACCCCCTGCTCACTGCACTAAGGATTCGAACCGCCGAACTGCCGACTTTTCTGATTGACAAGCTCAGCGTCTTAGCCACTGAGCCACCTAGTCAGGTGGATTGCAAACAGGTGGATTAAAAACGCAGCCATAATCATTTGCTGGTCAGAAAGGTCCCAAAAGGGGACAGTCGTAAAAGTGAGTCAAGTTGCCAACCGTCTGAATTTTGATCACGTGACCACACTCCCCCCCCCACCCCACCCCCCCGGGAACATTGCGACGGTCATGCGAAAAGCAATCGTGAATCATTTCTCCTAGCTTCGAACGGTCACTAAAGGAAACATTGTAAGTCAAGGACCAGCAGTACGATCTCTTTTTTGCTCGCTCGAAATCCAAAGAGCAGGCACAACTGCTTTAACGACGGTGGCGAGAAAAGTCGTAAAACAGGGCAAGATGCGCTCGGTTAGCAACATAAATTTTGGGCTCTGTTGGGACGATCTGTTAACCAGCCAGATGGATTCTCTCTGCTTCGCACGCTCTTCTATTTTTCTTTTTTTTAAAAAAAAAATAAAAAAATAAAATAAAAGTTTTTAAAAGTTTGCTTTTCGAAAAGCAGGGAAAGATGCCAGCTGATCCCAGCGGGGTGTTTTTCCTTCTAGAGAGAGCAAAATGTTTACAGCTGATAAATTAAATTTCCTTTCCTTTCTGCAGTCTAAATAAATAGCTGGTTTCCATCACACGCACTAACCTGGGCAAGCTAAGCTAAGATAGCAATTCAGATGCCACCTTGGCGGTGCCAGGCCAGGCCACAGTTCAGTGAAGAGGGCACCCAGCGTCCGGGCACGAAGCAGCTGGTTCAAATCCTGCCGCTTCCGACGAACCATGTTCAAGGAACCGGAGATTGAGAAAAACAAAACACTCGAGATGGCAAAAGTTTAATTTTTCATGGAAGGCCAAAGGGGCACTTGGTCTAACAGCTCATCTCAATCCCATGGACGCTGTTGGCTGTATGCCTGACAGCATATTAATTGGAGAGAGAAAGAGAGAGAGAGAGAGAAAGAGAAGGGGGGAAGAGAGAGAGATGGAGAGAGGGAAATGGAAGGATGGATGGATAGGAAGATACAGAGAGAGAGAGAGAGAGAGAGAGAGAGAGAAGGAAATGGATGGAAGGATGGATGGATAGAAAGATACAGAGAGAGAGAGATGGAAATAGATGAGTGGAAGCAAGGATGGATAGGTAGATACAGAGAGAGAGAGAGAGAGAGAAGGAAATGGATGGAAGGATGGATGGATAGGAAGATACAGAGAGAGAGAGAGAGAGAAGGAAATGGATGGAAGGATGGATGGATAGGAAGATACAGAGAGGGAGAGACATGGAAATAGATGAGTGGAAGGAAGGATGGATAGGTAGATACAGAGAGAGAGAGAGAGAGAAGGAAATGGATGGAAGGATGGATGGATAGGAAGATACAGAGAGAGAGAGACATGGAAATAGATGAGTGGAAGGAAGGATGGATAGGTAGATACAGAGAGAGAGAGAGAGAGAGAGAGAGAAGGAAATGGATGGAAGGATGGATGGATAGGAAGATACAGAGAGAGAGAGAGAAGGAAATGGATGGAAGGATGGATGGATAGGAAGATACACAGAGAGAGAGAGATGGAAATAGATGAGTGGAAGGATGGATGGATAGGAAGATACAGAGAGAGAGAGACATGGAAATAGATGAGTGGAAGGAAGGATGGATAGGTAGATACAGAGAGAGAGAGAGAGAAGGAAATGGATGGAAGGATGGATGGATAGGAAGATACAGAGAGAGAGAGATGGAAATAGATGAGTGGAAGGAAGGATGGATAGGGAGATACAGAGAGAGAGAGAGAGAAGGAAATGGATGGAAGGATGGATGGATAGGAAGATACAGAGAGAGAGAGAGAGAAGGAAATGGATGGAAGGATGGATGGATAGGAGATACAGAGAGGGAGAGATGGAGAGAGGGAAATTGATGAAAGGAAGGATGGATGGAGAGGTAGATATATATAGAGAGAGATGGAAATAGATGGGTGGAAGGATGGATGGATAGGAAGATACAGAGAGAGAGAAATGGAAATGGATGGAAGGATGGATGGATGGATAGGAAGACACAGAGAGAGCGAAAAAGAGAGAGAGAGATGGAGGGAGGGAAATAGATGGATGGAAGGATGGGTGAATAGATAGGTACAGAGGGAGAGAGAGACTTGTGAAAGGAAGAGAGAGAAGATAGAGAGAGACAATAGGAGAGAGAGAGAGAGAGAAGGAGAGAGGAAGGAAGAGAGAAGAAAGGAAGATAAATGAAGTATTAGACCCAGAGACAAATACAAAAAAGAGAGGGAGAGATGGAAGGAGGGAGGAAGAGAGAGAGAGAGGGAGGAAAGGAGGGAGAGACGGAAAAGGAAAGAAAAAGCGAGGAGAGGAAGGGAGGGAGGAGATGAGAGAAGAGAGATGGCTGGATAGATGGAATTAGATGATAAAACAGGGGTGAAGAGCTAGAAACTGGATCCATAAGACAGATAGATAGAAAAGAGAGACAGAGAGAGAGAGAGATCACTGCAGATCCACAGAGCTCCGAGTTCTAAACTCCCACCCTCCCAGCTGCTCCCCTCCGCTCTGGAATTCTTCGCAGGTCGCAAATCCCGAAGAATCCCTTTGGCAAGGCCATCGGTTCCCCAGTTGAGAAATATCAGCAATTTATTTTGACTTCTTTTGCAATCACCATTTATCCTGCCCCCCCCCTTTTCCTCCCCCCTTCCCAGGAGGCAACCCCAATCAAAGACCATTAATCAACGAAAAGATAAATGAATCGAAGGCAGCCAGCACGGAACCCGATGGGTGGAGAGAGAGAGAGAGAGAGAGAGTGTGTCGAAGATGGGCCCCAGCTGGAGCTGAGAATTGGGGAGGGCGGGGCAGAGGGGGGGAAAACATCTGGATCTGCTCCGGACCGACGGGGATCGAAACCCAGTCGTTCAACATCCTGTTTCACACAAGGGCCTGCCAAGCATTCTTGGTGGGGAAAAACCACAAAACCACAACAGGCTGTTCAGGAGGAAGGGAAGATGTATTTAAGAGGTAGATTGCTCTTATACAGGGAGGCTTTATTTTGAGGGAGCATAGCTAGAAAGGGTGGCTTTGGCCTGATCACTGGGAGATCTATCTATCTATCTATCTATCTATCTATCTATCTATCTATCTATCTATCTATCTATCTATCTATCTATCTATCTATCATCTATCCATCTATCCATCCATCCATCCATCTAATCTTTTTATCTTCTCTATTATCTATTGTCTGTCTGTCTGCCTATCTTATCATCTATCTTCTATCTTATTATCTATCCATCCATCCATCCATCCATCCATCCATCCATCCATCCATCCATCCATCTATCTATCTATCTATCTATCTATCTATCTATCTTCTCTATTATCTATTGTCTCTGTCTGTCTATCTATCTCATCATCTATTTTCTATCTTATTATCCATCCATCCATCCATCCATCCATCCATCCATCCATCCATCCATCCATCCATCCATCCATCTATCTATCTATCTATCTATCTATCTATCTATCTATCTATCTATCTATCTTCTCTATTATCTATTGTCTCTGTCTGTCTATCTATCTCATCATCTATTTTCTATCTTATTATCTATCTATCTATCTATCTATCTATCTATCTATCTATCTACCTATCTACCTATCTTCTCTATTATCTATTGTCTGTCTATCTTATCATCTATCTTCTATCTTATTATCCATCCATCTATCGATCGATCGATCTATCAATCTATCTATCAATCTATCTATCTATCTATCTATCTATCTATCTACCTACCTACCTACCCACCCATCCATCCATCCATCCATCCATCCATCCATCTATCTATCTATCTATCTATCTATCTATCTATCTATCTATCTATCTATCTATCTATCTATCTATCTTCCTTTTTCCCTGCCCTGTCTATCTACTGTATATTTATTTCTATCTATCCATTCCTTTCTTCGTTCGGGCCTTCCTTCTGTGTCTGTCTCTCTGTCTCTCTATCTATCTACCTTCCATCTACCTACCTACTTACCTACCTACCTATCATCTGTCGGTCTATCTATCTATCATATTTCTTAACCACCCATCTCCCTCCCTCGCTTTACACAACCGCTCTCAATAAATTAAAGACGCAAGAAGCAGGCCCCCGATTCTTCCCCCAGCCTGCTTGCCCTTTCAGGGGTCCCATTCTGCCTGGGAAGGCTTTTTTTTTTTTGCAAATATTCCCTAGAGAGACCCCCCCCAAAGACAAGCTATTTTGCTCTTTCGGTTTTTGGTTTTTTTACTTTGAGACTGAGCTTCCCGGCCTCCTGCGAGGCCAAAGGAGCTGCAGTTTGCAGGATGAAGTGGAGAACTCAAGAGCTCCTGCCAGCATGGCTATGCCAGGCAATTTAATGTACATTTCACCCCCCTCCTCTCATTTGAAGGTCTGATTCCCCACGACCCCTTTCAAAAACAGGCTTTTGACCTTTGTGGTCTCCCTAGCAACCAGAGGCTAAGGTGAGCTGGTATTAAATGCAATTATCTAGCTGGAATTGCTAGTTTTTTTTAAAAAAAAGGAGATACAGCAGAGATATGCAAGAGCAGGACAAAAAAATAATAAGAGTGCTTCGTTTTAAATATTCAACAGCCATTGACACAATGGGTCAATGGCCATTGACAGAACACATCAATGGCCATTTATATGATGATCATTGACATTGACCTGATGGGTCAATAGCCATTGACATGACTCAATGGCCATTTATGTGGGCCAACAGCCATTGATGTTGACCTGATAGCTCAATAGTCATTGACATGAGTCAATGGACATCGATGTGGGTCAACAGCCATTGATGTTGACCTGATAGCTCAATAGCCATTGACATGAGTCAATGGACATTGATGGCCAACAGCCATTGATGTTGACCTGATAGCTCAATAGCCATTGACATGAGTCAATGGACATTGATGGCCAACAGTCATTGATGTTGACCTGATAGCTCAATAGCCATTGACATGAGTCAATGGACATCGATGTGGGCCAACAGCCATTGATGTTGACCTGATAGCTCAATAGCCATTGACATGAGTCAATGGCCATTGATGTGGGCCAACAGCCATTGACTTTGACCTGATACCATTGACAGGATAATTCGATGACCATCGACAGAACACATCAATGGCCACTGACACTTGTGTGTCCAATCTACAAAGCCTTCATTCTGTGTTGGAGCCCAGGAGAGTTCCTTCTGCTTTCAAAGAGCTGCCGCTCCACCTTTCAGCTAAACATCAAGGTCCTAGTCCTCATGATTCCGGAAAAATAAAAATTCATTGCACCAAATGATAGCCACTTAGCCACAGGAATTTTCGGCTCAGCGGTGGTTGCATGTCAGGGATGACCTGTTTACATTTCTCCACATTGTGTGAACAATCGCTTTGCACCCTTCCCCAAAATTGGGAGTATCAAAAAAATTGAATACATTACTGGTGCCCTTGTGCTCACGAACACGTGGGCATTTCTTTCTTTTTTTTTAAAAAAAGCAGATTTTTCGTGTCCTTACCATGATCCCCGTAAGCAGACAGACGCCTTTCCCACAATAGGTATGCGGGACCATGTCGCCGTACCCGATGGAGAGGAAGGTGATGGAAATCAGCCACATGGCACCCAGGAAGTTACTGGTCACATCCTGTTGGTCGTGATACCTGCCGAAGAAAATCAGGTTGCTGGGGGTGAAATGACACAGCCACAATCAGGAGGCACCGAAACAATTTTCCTGGAGTTTGGACCCAGCGGGAACCTCTCTGGGACAGCGTTTCTCAAGCTCTGGAAGACGGTGGACTTCAACTCCCAAAATTCCCCAGCTAGTTATTCTAGCTGAGGAATCCTGGGAGTTGAAGTCCACTCCTCTTAAAGCATGCTGGATGGGGAATTCTGGGAGTTGAAGTCTACCCATCTTAAAGCATGCTGGTTTGGGGAATTCTGGGAGTTGAAGTCCATCCCTCTTTAAGCATGCTGGTTTGGAGAATTCTGGGAGCTGAAGTCTACCCATCTTAAAGCAGGCTGCCTGGGGGATTCTGGGAGCTGAAGTCTACCCATCTTAAAGCAGGCTGCCTGGGGGATTCTGGGAGCTGAAGTCTACCCATCTTAAAGCATGCTGGTTTGGGGAATTCTGGGAGTTGAAGTCCATCCCTCTTTAAGCATGCTGGTTTGGGGAATTCTGGGAGTTGTCCATCCCTCTTAAAGCATGCTGGTTTGGGGAATTCTGGGAGTTGAAGTCCACTCCTCTTAAAGCATGCTGGTTTGGGGAATTCTGGGAGTTGAAGTCCATCCCTCTTTAAGCATGCTGGTTTGGAGAATTCTGGGAGCTGAAGTCTACCCATCTTAAAGCAGGCTGCCTGGGGGATTCTGGGAGCTGAAGTCTACCCATCTTAAAGCAGGCTGCCTGGGGGATTCTGGGAGCTGAAGTCTACCCATCTTAAAGCATGCTGGTTTGGGGAATTCTGGGAGTTGAAGTCCATCCCTCTTAAAGCATGCTGGTTTGGGGAATTCTGGGAGTTGTCCATCCCTCTTAAAGCATGCTGGTTTGGGGAATTCTGGGAGTTGAAGTCCACTCCTCTTAAAGCATGCTGGTTTGGGGAATTCTGGGAGTTGAAGTCCATCCCTCTTAAAGCATGCTGGATGGGGAATTCTGGGAGTTGAAGTCCATCCCTCTTAAAGCAGGCTGGCTGGGGGATTCTGGGAGTTGAAGTCTACCCATCTTAAAGCATGCTGGTTTGGGGAATTCTGGGAGTTGAAGTCCATCCCTCTTTAAGCATGCTGATTTGGAGAATTCTGGGAGCTGAAGTCTACCCATCTTAAAGCAGGCTGCCTGGGGGATTCTGGGAGCTGAAGTCTACCCATCTTAAAGCAGGCTGGCTGGGGAATTCTGGGAGTTGAAGTCTACCCATCTTAAAGCATGCTGGTTTGGGGAATTCTGGGAGTTGAAGTCCATCCCTCTTAAAGCATGCTGGTTTGGGGAATTCTGGGAGTTGAAGTCCACTCCTCTTAAAGCATGCTGGCTGGGGAATTCTGGGAGTTGAAGTCCATCCCTCTTAAAGCATGCTGGTTTGGGGAATTCTGGGAGTTGAAGTCCACTCCTCTTAAAGCAGGCTGGAAGGGGAATTCTGGGAGTTGAAGTCTACCCATCTTAAAGCATGCTGGCTGGGGAATTCTGGGAGTGGAAGTCCATCCATCTGAAAGCAGGTTGGAGAATTCTGGGACTCGACGTCCATACTTCTTGCATACTTCTTTACGGACTTCGAGTCCCAGAATTCTCCAACATGCTCCAACCTGTGGAATTCTGGGAGTCGAAGTCCACCATTCTTCAAGTTTCAGAGGTTGAGAAATACAGCTCTGGAGACACTGGCCTTCCACCGAACCCCAAGTGAAAAATCCCAAGGACGTTTGCCAATTTAGACTACCCAGGTTACTGTCCCTCAATGTTGCAACATCTGGCCAAGAGCGGGCCTATTCCCCCCCCCCCCCATTTTTTACACTTCCAAATATAACACCAAAGCTTTTGAAATGAAAATAATCTCTCCTTTATCTGGGAAATTTTCTGCAAGCCCCCAACCCCCATCCTTTGGGATTAATACGCTCGGTTTTCTGTCTGTTGCTGGTTTTGTAAGCCTGGTTAATGACTATTGATCGCTTTCTCTCTCGCTCTCTTCAGCCAAGAGGAAAGGTTAGATTTCGGTTAGGATTCTTTGCAGAGCCCTGAAAAACAGCTTCATTATGCATTGCACAGATCTACAATTTATTTTTTTCAGAGGCCAGATTAGATCTTGGCTTCTGCGGCCCAACATATGTGAGCCAAGAGGACTTAAAATCGGAATTTCCTGGGCTGGATAGCAAGGATTTACTCAATCATGAGATGTTAACAAAGAATTCATGCTTTAAGATGGGTGGACTTCAACTCTCCAAATTCCCCAGCCAGCATCCTTTAAGATGGACTTCTATTCCCAGAATTCCCCAGCCAGCATCCTTTAAGATGGACTTCTATTCCCAGAATTCCCCAGCCAGCATCCTTTAAGATGGACTTCTATTCCCAGAATTCCCCAGCCAGCATCCTTTAAGATGGACTTCTATTCCCAGAATTCCCCAGCCAGCATGCTTTAAGTGAGAAGGACTTGAACTCCCAGAATTCCCCAGCCAGCATCCTTTAAGATGGACCTGAACTCCCAGAATTCCCCAGCCAGCATGTTTTAAGACGGAAGGACTTCAACTCCCAGAATCCCCTAGCCGGCATCCTTTAAGATGGACTTCAACTCCCAGAATTCCCCAGCCAGTATAATTTAAAGAGGGGTGGATTTTTTACTCCCAGAATTCTCTAACCAGCATGTTTCAAGATAGATAAACGTCAATCCCCAGAATTCCCCCACAACCAGAAAGGAAATTAAAATAAAAGAAAATAAAACTAAACAGAGGCAGAACATTTTTTTTTTAATGTCTCTTTTTTTTTTCCCCCATTATTTTTCCCTGCCCTCCTTTCGGGATAGCCCAACTTCCAACCATTTTCACACTTCTAAGAATCTCAGAAAGATGTTTAGAATGTGTGGTCAGCAACCAGGTGTTTTGACCCGTGCGAAAATCCACACAAATCCACAAACACACACACACACACCAGGCCTTCCCCATCTATTCACACCCGTGAGCAATACTGTGGTGTGCACACACACACACACACACACACACACACAAAGAGAGACACACAAAATAAACCAGGTGGGGAAGATTTACACATTTTCCTTGGCTTGGCTAATTTCGCACCCGGAGCCTTTCAGTAGGCAGGGGGTTCTGCCGAGAGTATCCGTTCCCTGGTTGTTAGGGAGTCCCGCCTACACCCCACGTGAATGTCACTTCCCAGCACTGTCACTAGCACGAGAACAAACCTGTGCATTGTGTGTGTGTGTGTGTGTGTGTGTGTGTGTGTGTTTTTGTCGAAGTGTCACGCAGGCTTCTCTTTTTTTTCAGCATGCCAGCTTGAATGTTCCAAGATAAGGCCAGCCCAGCAGGAAGGGAGATGACAAAGAAAGTGGAAAGCCTCTCTCTCTCTCTGTGTGTGTGTGTTTGTGTGTGTTTGTGGGTTCACATTCAGCCCACAACTCTTTTGTCGTTTTTTTTTTTTTCCTTCTTCTTCTACCAGCTGAGTGGAAGAATTGGAAAGGAATAGAAGCGACCTGGGTAGATTTTAGAAGATTTAGAAGCAGATATATGGATGTGTGTGTGTTTGCCTCTCTCTCTCTCTGTGTGTGTGTGTAGTTATATATTTAGAAGTAGATAGACAGAAAGGTAGATTATAGGGATATACATGATACAGTATATAGACGATATAGATAGATAGAAAGATGATAGATAGATAAACATAGATGATAGTTAGATGATAGATAGATAGATGATAGACAGACAGATGAGAGAGAGAGAGAGAGAGAGAGAGAGATGGTAGATAGATAGATAAACATAGATGATAGATAGATGATAGATAAATAGATGGATAGACAGACAGATGATAGATAGATAGAGAGAGAGAGAGAGATAGATAGATGGTAGATAGATAGATAAACATAGATGATAGATAGATGATAGATAAATAGATTGATAGGCAGACAGATGATAGATAGATAGATAGATAGATAGATAGATAGATAGATAGATAGATGGTAGATAGATAGATAAACATAGATGATAGATAGATGATAGATAAATAGATGGATAGACAGACAGATGATAGATAGATAGATAGAGAGAGAGAGAGAGATAGATGGTAGATAGATAGATAAACATAGATGATAGATAGATGATAGATAAATAGTTTGATAGACAGACAGATGATAGAGAGAGAGAGAGAGAGATAGATAGATAGTAGATAGATAGATAAACATAGATGATAGATAGATGATAGATAAATAGTTTGATAGACAGACAGATGATAGATAGATAGAGAGAGAGAGAGAGAGATAGTAGATAGATAGATAAACATAGATGATAGATAGATGATAGATAAATAGATGGATAGACAGACAGATGATAGATAGATAGAGAGAGAGAGAGAGAGATAGATAGATGGTAGATAGATAAACATAGATGATAGATAGATGATAGATAAATAGATTGATAGGCAGACAGATGATAGAT
The DNA here is from genome assembly GCA_022577455.1 of Arizona elegans. NCBI lineage: Eukaryota > Metazoa > Chordata > Lepidosauria > Squamata > Colubridae > Arizona > Arizona elegans. The sequence continues at coordinate 3,890,676 of JAKOOJ010000036.1, forward strand.
AGATAGATAGATAGATAGATAGATAGATAGATAGATGGTAGATAGATAGATAAACATAGATGATAGATGATAGATAAATAGATGGATAGACAGACAGATGATAGATAGATGATAGATTGATAAACAGATAAACAGATAGATGATAGATATATCTATGTGACATAGATAGATAAATAGATATATAGATAGATAGATAGATAGATAGATAGATAGATAGATAGATAGATAGTAGATAGATAGAAGCTAAAGTTAATATATACCGGTAGATGATATACAATGATAGAATGATAGAATGTTAGAATGTTAGAATGTTAGAATGATAGAATGATAGATGGATGGATGGATGGATGGATGGATGGATGGATAGATTGGGATATGGGGGGGGGAGAGAGAAAGAGAAGACAGATTATAGAGGCATAGGTGATGGATGTATGATAGATAGACAGCAGGTAGATAGATGAAACAGATGAGATAGAAGCTAAAGATTATAGATAGAGATAGATAGAGATAGGCAGGCAGGCAGGATGGATAGCTAGCTATATATCGTAGATAGTTAGACGATATAGATTAGATAGATATATTGATTAGTGATAGAAACAGATTAGATACATAGATAGAGGCATAGATGATGGATGGATGGATGAATGGATGGATGAATAGACAGACAGACAGACAGACAAATCAAATAAACTAAAAATAAACTAAATAAATCCAGCCCTGACATTACGGCCTTCCTTCCTCACGGCGGTCCCTAAGCGAACCCCCACAGCCGTGAAGCAAACCCAACTGTCCACCAATGGGGGCCCACCCCCACCCACCCCCGCTGCACGAACTCACCTCTCGCAAACCCGTACGGTCCAGGCGGCAATAATCCAGAGGGAGATGCTGAAGACCAGAAGCACCGTGCCGGGGCAGATAGTCATGAGCGTCTTCATGACGAAACGGGTGTTGAAGTTGATCTTGTTCAGTGCCCCGATGCTGCGGGACGAGGCGTCGGTGAAGAGCTTGCTGTGAAGGAGCATCACCCGGGCGATGAGATAGAGGCGGAGGAACATGGGGATGGAGAGGATAATGTCCACATCGGCTTCGGCGCGAGAAGGCGTGTACGAGAAAGCCAGCCGGGCGGTCCAAAAAAACTTATATTCGCCCGGGATAGGATGCACGGCGCAAACCAACATTTCCAAAGTGATGTACAGGATACGTTCGTAAGTCATGGCGATCCGCCAGTCGTCGGCCCCGTTGTCGATCACGAAGAGCTAAGTGAGGGGAAAGAAAAACAAATAAAACCAATTCGGAGCCAGGTTTCTAGTCCTTACGAAACCCCCGCTCGCTTTCCCCAGCTGCCTGACGGGCAAGGCCTCGATGTAGGGGACGTTCGGGTGTCACGACGGTGCTGAAAAAAAAGCGATTTAGGATCAGGTTTTATTTCACACTTTAACAATATCCCCGTGGTCACGCGATCAGAATTCAGGCAACGGATTTGTATTTATGACGGTCACAGGTCCACCTTTGGTGAACTTCTGACGAGCCAAATCAATGGGGAAAAACCAGATCCACTTAACAACCATGTTACTAATCGAACCACTGCCGTGGCAAGAAAGTTTGTTCAATGGAGCAAAATTCGCTTAGGAAATGTCTCACTTAGCAACAGGTACATCAGTCGTAAGTCGAGGACTACCTATATAGCCCTTTTGATGCCCTCCTTTGTGTCAACCGCTCCTGCCTTTCCTGTTTTGCTCCCTTTTAAACTTTCTTTCCATCCCATCAATAGCCGGGGGGAAATCTATGATCACCCCTTGGTGCCCTTTTCTTTTCAAGCGGAAAAAAGCTGTAAGGATTTCTCGCCGGCAACAAAACAGAGCAGGAAACGGACTGTTCTTGGTTTGGAACTGGCAATTACTGGCATATTGGCCTGGAATTTTTTATTTATTTTTTTTTGCTGGAAAGTAAAGAAATAAGATAGATATATTTAAGGATCTGGACCTTGGGATGATTTTGGAGAATAAGATCCTCCTTAAAATAGGAAATGAAAGAGGGGTTTAAGCAGGGACACATAGCAAATAATTATCATTAAAATAACCGTGTCCCCCTCTCTCTAAATGAGTCAACTAAGAAAAGGAAAAGAAAAAAACAGATTTTTTTCTGTGTAAAGATAACTGGTGCAGCCGAATTCTCCTTTTAAAAGTTGCTTTTCAAGTTTCAACCCTTTATCAACTTTCTCCCCTCAACATTCAAGGCTAGAAATTCCAGATTGAGCCAGATGTTTCCCTTCTGGGCGAAGAGAACTAACTAGGATTTCCAGTTGTGGCTTGTCCGTTTCAAGGACAGAGACATATGGCTGGGATGAAGCCAGATGTTGCAAAATTCAGCAAGATTCTTGGCTTTGGACATTTTTTGAAGAAACTTCTTTTGCATCTCTGTGGTTTTCATCAGCCTTTCCCCACAATTTTAAGGTGTGTTTACACAACTCTTATCTTTTTTTTTTTTTTTACCCTGGCAAACACTGAATTTATTGCAGACTTTGGCCTGGCTGTCTTCCTTCCACCCCAAATCTACCTTGAATTCCTGCATTATTTGGCTGGGGTATTTTTTTCCTGGCTTGTCTGAAAGTAGGTGGGTCTCTCCTCCAGAGAAGCAGGGATCCGTGTGGCCAGAGATCAGCCAGAAATTCAACAGGGCAACAGTGTAGAAGATTAAATCTTGAACCCAGAGAAAATTTCTGGGTTTTTTTTTGCCAGCTGCTCTTTCAGCTGAGTTGAAACCGTCTCTCTGTGGTCACAAGCAGGGAGGACAAGGAGGGCTCCCCCCTCCCACAAGGAAGCAGAGCCCCCCTCCCAATATTAGTGGTGCCACCGAAGTGCCCTGGCAACCTTAAGTCCAATGCAGCAGATTGGTGTTTGCTGATACTAACAGGGAGGGAGGGAGGGAGGGAGGGAGGAATGAAGGGAGAAGAAGAAGAAAGAGAAAGAGAAGGAAATGGGAAGGAAGAGAATAAGGAAGGGGAAGTAGGGAGGGAGGGAGGGAAGGAAAGAAGGAAGTAGGGAGGGAAAGCAGGGAGGGAAGGAAGGAAGGCGAAAATTGAAAGAAAAGAAAATGAAGGAAGGGGAATAAGGAAGGGGAAGGAGGAAGGGGGGAGGGAAGGAAAGAAGGAAGTAGGGAGGGAAAGAAGGAAGGAGGGAAGGAGAAAATTGAAAAAGAAGAAAATGAAGGAGGGGAATAAGGAAGGGGAAGGAGGGAGGGAGGGAAGGAAAGAAGGAAGGAAGGAGAAAATTGAAAGAGAAGAAAATGAAGGAGGGGAATAAGGAAGGGGAAGGAGGGAGGGAGGGAAGGAAAGAAAGAAGGAGGGAAGGAAGGAAGGAAGGAAGGAAGGAAGGAAGGAGAAAACTGAAAGAAGAAAATGTGGGCATAAGGAAGGGGGAAGGGAGGAAGGAAGGAAGATAGGAAGGAGGGAAGAGGGAGAGAGGGAACAAAAAATAGAGTAGGAAACGAAGGAAGGAAGGGAATAAGGGAAGAAAAAGAGGGATTGAAGGAGGTAGGGAAGGAAAGAAGGAAGAGAGAAAGGGAGGGAGGGAGGAAGAAAGAGGGAGGGAAATAAATAAATATACATAAATAAATAAATACACAAAAATACATAAATACATAAGGTCTTGAGAACCACTGGCAGAATCCCTTCCCGTCTATTTCAACAGAAGCCAACCAGGAGCGAAAACCTTGAATGAAACCCGGATTGGTTTCAGGATGCCTAAGAATGAAAGTCACACTCAAGCGATGCTCCTGTAACCATGGAGACCCACAGAGGTGGGATGTTGGTGGTGCTACAGAGCCAATGGCTCTCCCCAGGGTTTGTGGGGGGGGGGGGGGTCATCCAGGTTGAGAAATCCTCTGTCCCTTGGACACTGAGGGGCCGGCATTGATAGGGCAATGTCTGAGAGAGAGAGAGAAAGGGAGGGAGGGAGAGAAGAAGGGGGAGGGAGAGAGAGAGAGAGAAAGAGAAAAAAAAAGAGAGACAGATAGACAGACAGAGAGAGAGGGGGAGGAAGGAAGGAAGGAAAGAAGGAAGGAAAAGGGGAAGGGGAAGGGGAAGGAAAGGAAAGGAAAGGAAAGGAAAGGAAAGGAAAGGAAAGGAAAGGAAAGGAAAGGAAAGGAAAGGAAAGGAAAGGAAAGGAAGGAAGGAAGCAGAGATGTAGGAAGAGAAGGGGTGGGAATTGGAGAGGAAGGAAGAAGAGATGAAGGGATGGGATGGGAACTGGAGGGGAAGGAAAGGAAAGGAAAGGAAAGGAAAGGAAAGGAAAGGAAAGGAAAGGAAAGGAAAGGAAAGGAAAGGAAAGGAAAGGAAAGGAAAAGGCTAGATAATGAGAGAGGGAGGGTGGAGGAAGCCTCTCCTCTCCTCTCCTCTCCTTTCCTTCCTCTCCTTTCCTTCCTTTCCTTTCCTTCCCTTTTTTTTGTTTATCTAGCTATCTATTTCCTTCCCTCCCTCCCTGGTCTGTTTATCTAGGTATTTCTTTTCTTCCTTTCTTCTTTCCTTCCTTCCTTCCTTCCTCCCTCCCTCCTTCCCTCCCTCCCTTCCCTTGTTTATCTAGCCATTCCCTTCCTGCCTTCCCTCTTTCTTTTCTTCTCTCCTTCCCTCCCTCTCTGCTCTCCCTCCCCTGTGTCTGCCTGTCTGCCTATCTATCCAAACATCCATTTACCCATCCATCAACTCCCTCTCTCTAAAAATCCCTTATCTATCAGCTCTCAGCATCCATCCATCTCTTTCTCTCTCTCTCTCTCTCTCATATCTCTCGAAATCTTGACAGCTTGTAGATGCGTGGAGCAGCTCCCAGAACCCCCCCCAGCCATCGGGGAGACACTGTTCTCTTCTATACTTAGTCCTCATCTTATGACCAAGGCTGCCTGGGGAATTCGAACTCTATACATCTGACAGCTGTCAGGGTTTAAAAACACACTGCTCTAAACTTATTATCTATCGTCTCTATTATATTTTGATCAACGTCTGTCTGCCTGACTGTCTATCCCTCTCTCCTTCCAACTGGATAATTCTCTTTATTTTTAAATATCTCGGGTGTCTGCTGATTCATAACAGCGTCGAAACCCAGCGAAAGCTGGGTCAGAAAGTGTGGCTTTGCAATAATAATAATAATAATAATAATAATAATAATAATAATAATAATAATAATAATAATAATAATAATAATAATAATAATAATATAACACCAGTGGAACTGCAAAAAAACTGCGCTACTTGGAGCATCGTACATCTTAAGAAGGTCCTTGGTTGATCCCTGGGACGCTGGCAGCAACACATATCAACCATTAGCACCAGTCAATGGTATTTGTGATGCATTTTTAAATGTTCAGTTGGCTGAGTTTCAGGTTTAATGAATAAAGGAGATAATAATAATATCATATATTTTAAGAAGGTACTTGGTTGATCCCTAGGATGCTGGCAGCAACTCGTATCAACCATTAGCACCAGTCAATGGTATTTATGATGCATTTTTGAATGTTCAGTTGACTGAGTTTCATGTTTAATGAATAAAAGAGATGATAATAATAATAATAATAATAATAATAATAATAATAATAATAATAATAATTGTATATTTTAAGAAGATATTTGATTGATCCCTGGGATGCTGGCACCAACCCGTATCAACCATTAGCCCCAGTCAATGGTATTTATGATGCATTTTTGAATGTTCAGTTGACTGAGTTTCATGTTTAATGAATAAAAGAGATGATAATAATAATAATAATAATAATAATAATAATAATAATAATAATTGTATATTTTAAGAAGATATTTGATTGATCCCTGGGACGCTGGCACCAACCCGTATCAACCATTAGCCCCAGTCAATGGTATTTATGATGCATTTTTGAATGTTCAGTTGACTGAGTTTCATGTTTAATGAATAAAAGAGATGATAATAATAATAATAATAATAATAATAATAATAATAATAATAATTGTATATTTTAAGAAGATATTTGATTGATCCCTGGGACGCTGGCACCAACTCGTATCAACCATTAGCCCCAGTCAATGGTATTTATGATGCATTTTTGAATGTTCAGTTAACTGAGTTTCATGTTTAATGAATAAAAGAGATGATGATGATGATGATAATAATAATAATAATAATAATAATAATAATAATAATAATAATAATAATTGTATATTTTAAGAAGATATTTGATTGATCCCTGGGACGCTGGCACCAACCCGTATCAACCATTAGCCCCAGTCAATGGTATTTGTGATGCATTTTTGAATGTTCAGTTGACTGAGTTTCAGGTTTAATGAATAAAGGAGATAATAATAATATCACATATTTTAAGAAGGTACTTGGTTGATTCCCTAGGATGCTGGCAGCAACTCATATCAACCATTAGCACCAGTCAATGGTATTTATGATGCATTTTTGAATGTTCAGTTGACTGAGTTTCATGTTTAATGAATAAAAGAGATGATGATAATAATAATAATAATAATAATAATAATAATAATAATAATAATAATTGTATATTTTAAGAAGATATTTGATTGATCCCTGGGACACTGGCACCAACCCGTATCAACCATTAGCCCCAGTCAATGGTATTTATGATGCATTTTTGAATGTTCAGTTGACTGAGTTTCATGTTTAATGAATAAAAGAGATGATGATGATAATAATAATAATAATAATAATAATAATAATAATAATAATAATAATTGTATATTTTAAGAAGATATTTGATTGATCCCTGGGACGCTGGCAGCAACCCGTATCAACCATTAGCACCAGTCAATGGTATTTATGATACATTTTTAAATGTTCAGTTGACTGAGTTTCATGTTTAATGAATAAAAGAGATAATAACAACAACAACAACAATAATAAAACCATTAAGCAAAAACAGGCCAATCCCTCAACCCGAGCCCGTCTCGATGACCCCTTAGGGAACCTACAGGAATATAATGCTTAAAAACAAGAAAAAAAATCTTCCAACTTAAGACCTACGATCTCCGTACAATCTCAAATTTAAAAAAAAAAGACAAAACAAAACGAGACTTCAGCCAGCCCTCCTGAAACTTTAAAAAGAAATAAAAAGCCATTGAAAAATCACATTTATGTGGGATCTCTCTTTGAAATACCTGGACTTCCCGGGTGTGATACGCAATGATCAGCCCCAATAAAATGGCAGTGGAGAGGCTGATGAGGCACTTCAGGGCCAGGGAGAACATGGAACCCTGCGAAGAAAAGAAATAGAATAAATTAAGTTGGGAATAGTACCATTCCCTCCTTTTTCTCGTACCAAGCAGGCAAAATTACATATAAATTAAAAATTAAAAAAATTAAATTAAATTAAATTAAATTAAATTAAATTAAATTAAATTAAATTAAATTAAATTAAATTAAATTAAATTAAATTAAATTAAATTAAATTAAATTAAATTAAATTAATTAAATTAAATTAAATTAAATTAAATTAAATTAAATTAAATTAAATTAAAATTACATATATATTTTTGTTCATTCCCTCAAAAATAAGATTTGGGATTGATTTGATTGTCGTTCCCCCCAGCAGTCCAACTTGTTAAAATAATACAGATTGTCCTCAATTTATAACTAAAATCGAGTCCAAAGTTTCTAGAATAATCAACGTCTCAATGTCTCTGATTCAGGTAGTCCTGGACTTACGACCGCAACTGAGCACTAAATAGAACAAAATCCGGAATACCCAACCTTCTTTGTGTCTCCGATAAAGGCAGTCCTCGATTTACGACCGTGATCCAGCCCAACATTTCTGCTGCTAAGCGAGACATTTGTTCGGGGAGTTTTGCTCCGTTTTAAGACCTTTCTTAAGTTGTTAAGTGAATCGCTGCAGTTGTTAAGTTAAGGAACATGGCTGTGAAGCGAATCCGGCTTTTCCCCGTTGGCTTTGCTTGCCGGAAGGTCGTAAAGGGGATGGCATGACCACCATCATAAATATGAGTCTGTGGGGGCCAGCGCCTGAATTTTCAACTCCAGCGACTCGCTTAACAACAGTGGCCAGCAAGGCTGTAAAATGGGGGCGACGCTCACTTAAAACTGTATTGCTTAGCAACGGAAATGGGTTGAATTGCGGTCGTAAGACGAGGACCGCCGGTTTTATTTTTCCGCTGGAACTATTGACGGCGGAAGCTTCCAGAAAGACGCTAAATTGTTCTGGAAAAAAAAATCAAAACCATGGAAGCCCGTTAACCTTTAGCAAAACAAAAGAATAAAAAAAATCAGAATCAAGATATCTCCCCTAGGAAGTCGAAGAATAAGTCTGAGGTAATTTTTCTTTTTTTCCCCATTGATTTTTCTGGGCTGGGGAAAAACAAAACAAAACAAAACAAAAAAAAAAAAAACAGAAGAAAAATATCCCTCCGGAGAGTTATTTCCTATTTTTCGAGAAAAATAGAAAGATATAAATCTTTCTAATTTTAGCATCCCACGCAGACAAAATCCATTTTTATGAAGTATCCCCAGGTTTTTTTTAATGTTTTATTATAATTTTATAAATAATTTTTAATAAATATTTTTTTATTTTTAAATAAATAAATATTTTTTTAATTGTAATTTTTTATATTTTATTATATTATTTTTTAAAAATTATAATTATATTATAAAATACTAATACTACTACTACTACTACTACTACTACTACTAATAATAATAATAATAATAATAATAACATAATAATAATAATAATAAAATAAATAATTTTAAAATCAATATTATAAATAATTTTAAGGTTTTCTCTCTGGGTAACCTGGGTCTGGGGGAGGGGTCGGCGGGAGGCTCCGCCCACACCCCCGGACGTCATCAAATACACTCTGTACATGCGCAGAAATGGCACACGAGAGAGAGCGAAGCGCGCGAGCGAACCGGTAGCAAAGGTAAATGAAACCCAACACTGATCAATACAAGCTAGTCCTTGACTTCTGGCCATTCATTTAATGACCGACCAATACAGACCGTCGGCGACTTACAAGAGTTCATTGAGCCACCGTTCGGAGTTATGACGGCCCTGAAAAAAAAAGGACCGATTTTCACAAATACAAACAACCTTTCCAAACAGCCCCGTGATCACATGATCCACATTCAGACGCCTGGCAATGGACTTGTGGTTATGACGGTTGCAGTGTCGGTCTTTCCCCGATTCCTCATCTCCCATGTCTCTGAGACAGGGATCTCAGAGGTCATTTAGTCCAGCCCCAAAGTAGGCTGCTGAGGTGAGCACTGGGGGTCTTTATTTTGGGTGGGCTGAATTGTCGAGAGGCCAACCTATTTTCTGTGCCTTGCAAACCACGATCAATGGCTCAGCGCAAGGCCCCAAAACAGCCCATCGCGGAGCTGACTCAACAAACCATCATCGATGAAAAACCTGGCTTGGAGTGTCGGGCTGTTGGGTGGTTGAGGAACAGGGCATCGTTTTCATGGGTTGCGTTGGCAAGAGGCCAATCCATCTGCAGTGCATCACAAATCATGATCAACAACTCAGCGCAAGGCTCCAAAAGAGCCCTTGGCAGAGATAACTCAACAAACCATCATCGATGAAAAACCTGGCTTGGAGTGTCGGGCTGTTGAGTGATTGAGGAACAGGGCATCGTTTTCATGGGGTTGCGTTGGCAAGAGGCCAACCTATCTTCTGTGCCTTGCAAATCACGATCAACGGCTCAGGCGCAAAGCCCATCGCGGAGCTGACCCAACAAACTACGATCGACGGAAAACCCGGTTTAGAGGGCCTTTTTTTTTCCACCGGATGCCGGCCGAGTGTTGATCTCTCGGTTTCCAAGCACCGGGAAAAGACTAAGATCCCTTCGAGGCACGATTGCACGAAACATGGGGTCACGTCCCTTAGATGGGATGTCAACTAACAAACCCACTTCCTTCCTTTTTGGGAATCTAGGATCGTTGATTTTGCTAAAAAGCAGCCTTGGGAATAAACCAGCTTTGGCCAGGACTCTTCCAAATCGATTAGGCGCAGAGCCAGAAATGGCTGCAGCCGGGCTGGCCCGGTGCCATCGCTGCCCGCCCTACAGGAAGGGAATTCTTGCCCGCCCTGGGCTCAGCTGTTACAACTCCGATCTCCTCTTCGCCACCCACGCGAGGGGATTCCTGCCAAACCAACCTTGTGTGTGTGTGTATGTGTGTTGTTTTAACACAATAGAGCTGACCCACAAGGGTAGGAAAAGGAGATGGAGGGGAGGGAGCTGGGTATAATTCAAGATTATTAATAGCTTGGGTGTTTACTTTTTTTTTCTTTTTCTTCTTCCAAATCATAAAGCAGGAAGCCCACCCCTCTTAAAGCAGACTGGCTGGGGGATTCTGGGAGTCGGAGCCCACCCCTCTTAAAGCAGGCTGGCTGGGGGATTCTGGGAGTTGAAGTTCACCCCTCTTAAAGCAGGCTGGCTGGAGGATTCTGGGAGTTGAAGTTCACCCCTCTTAAAGCAGGCTGGCTGGAGGATTCTGGGAGTTGAAGTTTACCCCTCTTAAAGCAGGCTGGCTGGGGGATTCTGGGAGTTGAAGTTCACCCCTCTTAAAGCAGGCTGGCTGGAGGATTCTGGGAGTTGAAGTTCACCCCTCTTAAAGCAGGCTGGCTGGAGGATTCTGGGAGTTGAAGTTTACCCCTCTTAAAGCAGGCTGGCTGGGGGATTCTGGGAGTTGAAGTTCACCCCTCTTAAAGCAGGCTGGCTGGAGGATTCTGGGAGTTGAAGTTTACCCCTCTTAAAGCAGACTGGCTGGGGGATTCTGGGAGTCGGAGCCCACCCCTCTTAAAGCAGGCTGGCTGGGGGATTCTGGGAGTTGAAGTTCACCCCTCTTAAAGCAGGCTGGCTGGAGGATTCTGGGAGTTGAAGTTCACCCCTCTTAAAGCAGGCTGGCTGGAGGATTCTGGGAGTTGAAGTTTACCCCTCTTAAAGCAGGCTGGCTGGGGGATTCTGGGAGTTGAAGTTCACCCCTCTTAAAGCAGGCTGGCTGGGGGATTCTGGGAGTCGGAGCCCACCCCTCTTAAAGCATACTGGCTGGAGGATTCTGGGAGTGGAAGTCCACTCCTCTTAAAGCCTGCTGGCTGGGGGATTCTGGGAGTGGAAGCCCACCCCTCTTAAAACCTGCTGGCTGGGGGATTCTGGGAGTGGAAGCCCACCCCTCTTAAAGCATACTGGCTGGAGGATTCTGGGAGTTAAAATCCATCCCTCTTAAAGCTGCCAAAGTTGGGAAAGGCTGTTTTAGAGATTAATTTAATAATTCGCCCTCAAGCCCAGAAAGAGTTTCTCCTTATTCCAGCTGCTTTAGAGAGAAAAAAAATCGAGGGGCATCCTTATCTCACCCAAAAACCCCTTTAGCCCACCCAAAGTCTGTTGGCACTGCCCTCCCTTGAATGGTGGCTAGGTGAATAAATCATCATTGGGAGATTGCATTACAAAATGGAATGGGAGGCTTTCCCACCTTCCGTGCCAGGCGCGATGAATTATTCTCCGTTTAACCGCTCAAGAGATGGGCAGTCGATAAATAAATAAGTTAGAAATTCATCAGCCTTGCCCAGACGTAACTGGTGGGCGAGATTTGGCTCGGGGAAAAGCGGAGAAATGCGGGCAGAAAGGAAGCAGAGATTGGGCAGGTCTTAAGTGCCAACTCCTTAGTCGCCACGATATTTTTTTTTTAAAAAAAAAAAAAGATGTGGAGACTCTAGAAAGAGTGCAGAGAAGAGCAAGAAAGAGGATTAGGAGGTTGGAGGATAAAACATACAAAGAACTGGGGATGTCGAGTTTAATGAAAAGGCGGACTAAGGGGTGGCAGCCTTCCAATATTTGAGGAGTTGCCCCAAAGAAGAGGGGGGTTCAATTTATTTTCCAAAGCATCAGAAGAAAAGACACAAAGCAATGGATGGAAACTAATCGAGAGGAGAAGCAACCTGGAATTAAGGAGAAATTTCTTGACAGTAAGAACAATTAATCAGTGGAACTACTTGCCACCAGAAGTTGTGGATGCTCCATCACTGGAGGTTTTTAAGAAGAGATTGGGCAGCCATTTGTCTGAAGTGGTATAGGGTTTCCGACTGGGGCATGGGGTTGGACTAGAAGACCTCCAAGGTCTCTTCCAATGCTGTTATTCTATTAATCTGGCCTATCTCAGTGAGATGAATCTCTGATAAGACTGATATTCTGAAAAATTATGGCCCCGGCTTAAAAAAAAAAAAAAACCAAAAACACCAGAAAGAGCCAATTTAGAAAGATACCATCTTCTGCCTTCCTTATCAAGAATTCGCTCCATCTTCCTGGAACCTTAGAGGTCATCCAGACCAACCCACAAATACCAATGCTGTCTTCGAATCTCTAAAGGGTGGATCCTAAATAAGAAATCATAGGCTAGTCGTCTCTCTTGTCTCCGTTGGCAGGAGCAAAAAATAAAAAATAAAAAAATATCGAGTGACAAGGAAGAAAATTTAGATCAGGTGGCATTTTAAATTGTCAGCCCAATGGTTCAGGGAATTTGGCCAGGGAATTCTGGGAGTTGAAGTCCACACATCTTAAAAATTGCGGCGGTTGAGAAAAACACTGGATTAAACTGTTAGAAAACATTATTTAACTGCAGGTGGGGAAAATATTATTTGATTAATTTCCATGCCTTTGCATTCGTTTTGACTCCTGGACACAGACTGGCCAATCCTGCTCTCCTTCTCTCCTTCCTTCCTTCCTTCCTTCCTTCCTTCCTTCCTTCTTCCTTCCTTTCTTTCCTTCCTCCTTTCCTTCCTTCCTCCTTACCTTCCTTCTTTACTTCCTGCCTTCCTTCTCTCCTTCCTTCCTTCCCTTGCCTGTCTCCTTCCTTTGAGAGGGGAGCAAAGGGGGGGGTATGTGACTCTTGGCTCTCCCCCCTCCCCATCCAACTTCAGAAAGAGGTTGGGGAGGAGGAAGAGGAAGAAGAGTTGGACTCCAAGAATTGAGGCCTTTTCCCCAAGCAGCCAGACCCCTCTCTTAAATACCTGCAACAGGTATTTAGCATAGGGGTATGCTTTGGGGAGCCCCCCCCCACTGGTTAACCCCCTCCCAGCAACCTCCACCCCCTCTCAACTTTGGAAAGGAATATGGGGAAGAGGAGAGTGGGAGACCCACTAATGATAAAGTTGCTTCCCTAAACAGCCAGCCCCCCTAATCCAACCGGGGCACACTTTGGGGAGGTCCCTTGGATGGTTTGCCCCCCCCCCCAAGTCCAGCGACCTCCAACCCCCTCTCAACTTTGGAAAGAGGTCTGGGGAAGAGGAGGAAGAGGGGGGGGGCAAACCCACTAAGGTTGAAGTTCCCTTCCCCAATCAGCCAGCCCCCCTTTTCCAAGCTGGGTGCTCTTTGGGGAAACCCCACCAAGTGTCTGCGACCCTCCTCCCCAGGAAGCCCCCCCCTCTCACCTTCGGAAAAAGGTCTGGGGAAGAGGAGGAAGAGGGGGGCCAAACTCACCGAGGTTCAAGTCCCTTCTCCAAGCAGCCAGTCCCTTATCCAAGCGGGGTGCCCCCTGGGGAAACCCCACCAAGTGTCTGCGACACCCCCCCTCTCAACTTCAGAAAGAAGTTGGAGGAAGAGGAGGAAGGGGGGGGGGCAAATCTACCGAGGTTGAAGTTCCCTTCCCCAATCAGCCAGCCCCCCTTTTCCAAGCAGGGTGCTCTCTGGGGAAACCCCACCAAGTGTCTGCGACCCCCTCCTCCTCAGCAACCCCCCCCCCCTCACCTTCGGAAAGAAGTCTGGGGAAAGAGGAGGAAGAGGGGGGGGCAAACCCACCGAGGTTGAAGTTCCCTTCCCCAATCAGCCAGTTCCCCTTATCCAAGCTGGGTGCTCTTTGGGGAAACCCCACCAAGTGTCTGCGACCCCCCCCCACCTCTCAACTTCAGAAAGAAGTAGGAGGAAGAGGAGGGCCAAACCCACCGAGGTTCAAGTCCCTTCTCGAAGCAGCCAGTTCCCCTTATCCAAGCCGGGTGCGCTTTGGGGAAACCCCACCAAGTGTCTGCGACCCCCCGCTCCCCAGCTACCCCCCCCTTACCTTCGGGAAGAGATCTCGGGAAGAGGAGGACCAAACACACCAAGGTTCAAGTCTCTTTTCCAAAGAACCAACCAACCCCACCTTATCCAAGCCTGGCGCGCTCCGGGGTCGCTCTTTGGCGAGCCCACCGCCCCTCTCTCTCCCCCTCCTCCCCTTCTGCCCTCCCTCTCCCTCCCCCACTACCTTGGAGTACAAGCCCCAGGAGAGCTCCGTCTCGATGACCATGACCACAATGCCAAACATGCCGAAGATGAGCGCGTAATCGCTGAGCCGTTTGCGCTTCTCGAAGAGGGCGCGCCGGTGGCCCAGCCGGTAACCGATGTTCTGGGTTTTACGCTTGGGCGCTTTGGTGGGGAAGGGCGGGCCGGTCCCGGGGGGCCCGGCGGAGGCGGCCGAAGCCGAGCCGGAGGAGGAAGAGGAAGGGGGCTTGTGGCCGGGACCCCCGCCGGTGTTGGGGTGCAAGAGCCCAGCCGGAGAGTGGTTGTCTTCCCGGGAGATGACGATCTCCGGCGGGGGCGGCCCAGATGCCAAGAGCTGCAACGGTTGAGCCTCTCCAGGCTCCGGACCTGAACCGGGACCGGGAGCTGAACCGGTGGCGTCGAGCAGGTTCCGACGGGAAGCACTGAGCCGGCTGAGGGGTTTCATCACGCCGCCGCTGTACTTGCACGAGCTCATGGCGATCTCCGTGAAGGGGTTGCTGTCTCGCCGGTGAGCCAACGGGCTGGCTTGACGGTGCTTGGCCGCCGCCGGTCCTCCTCCGCCGCCGCCGCTGGAGCTGGGCGAGTGGCCCGGAGCCGCCCAACCGGGCTCTCCGCTGACGTTAGGCTGGCTGCCGTGGCGAGAAGCCGGGCGGAGGGCAGCCAGGGCCGGGGGAGCCCGCAAGGGACCCCCGGAGGCAGGTGGCATCGGTGGCATCGATGGCACGGGAAACACGGGAGCCGGGGTGGGTGCCAGGCTGGGGGGCACGACGGGCGCGGCCGGCTCTCCCCCTCCCGAGTCGAGGAAGGGCGCGGGGGGCTCCATCCTCCTCCTCCTCCTCTTCTTCCTCCTCTTCCTCCTCCTCTGCCCGGCCCTTGCCCCTTTCCCTGCCCCGGCTCAGCGCGCTGCCCGCCCCAGCGTAGGGGCATCCAAGCCCTCGGCTTGCCCCCGCGGCTTACCCAGCCTGGGCTGGGAGCTGGGGCGGGTGGCAGCGGCGGCGGCGGCGGCGGCGGCGGCAGCGGCTGCAGCCGAGCTGCCAGCGGGCGCGACTGGCAAAGGCTGGCTGGCACGCTCGCGAACGCGCCCGGTGGCCAAGCCCCCCTTTTTTTGCCTTGGGGAGAGCGCTCATTGGCTGGCTCGGGGGTGAGTGGGGAAGGGGGTGGGGGTGGGTGACATCACAGCCCCTCCCTCCCTCTCTCCTTTCCCCTCCCCGCTGGGGGTGGGTGGGGGTTGTAGAGGAAGAGCCCCCCTCCCCAAATGCGCCCGCTAGGAATGCGCCTGTGCGCTCTCCTCCAGCACCACGGGATTCGCAGGCTGCTTGCTTTCTCTCTCTCTCTCTCTCTCTTTCTCTTTGCGCCCCCCACCCACCTACCCACCCAAGGGGGGGGGGTCTGCTTCATTCATTCGGCTGGGGAAAGGCCCCGCCTCCCTCCCCCGCCAAGCCCCACGCGAGAGCAGGAGTCGTGGAGTGGCTGGGCTGCAGGTGGGCGAAACAACAGGTGATGCCGCTTAGCTGGGTTTGGAGAAGGCTCTCCCGGTTGGATGTCTCTTGAAGCTGGGGAGGGGGGACGCCCTTGCCCCCCCACTCCCTCCCTCCCTCCCTCCCAATCCATCCTCCTTACATCTGGAAAGCAGACTCCCTAACATCTGGAGAGAGCTGATCTCATCCAGCTGGGGGGGTCACCCTTTTTTTAAAAAAAAACCCTCTCCCAGCAGCTGAGGACTCCAACTCCCATCAGCCTCCAGCTGGGAGGACCCCCTTACTTAGGGCCAGGGGAGGTTCTGGTGGGGCGGGGAGCAGGGAAACCCCCGTTTTAAAATAGCGATTTTTAAAAAAATCCCTTTACTTCCAGGTGCATGCTTCTGTCTCCGCCCGAAATCCTCAAAAGCGCCCTGAGCTGCACCTGTTGCACAGCTGCCTGTTGAATGGCCACTCTGGGTCTGCTGGGGCTATTTGAGGGACTACCCAAAAACAAGGGGGGGTCCCCAAAGAAGCCTCAGCCTGCAGGGGTCCGAAGAGGCTGAGTTAATTGCCCCCAGGAGGAAGGAGTTTTGGAATGGAGTCTCTTTGAAGAGGGCAGTGTGGGCTGGCTGGCATTTCTATGACTAGGCCTGAGGTTGGGGACATGGGAACCAATCCGGAAGGATTTAAGGACACCGAACAAAAGTGCAAATTGACTGACGGCTCCCCTGAACATCATCAAAGCCTTAAAAATGGAAGTGCAGTTCCCAGCACTGATGATGTTACCTACTTCGGTCATGAGACGTCGGCCAGAAAACCACAGAGAGCACCAAGGACCCCCCCCCCCCGCTCCTTTTCTCTCACCTCATTCCCTTCCAACACTGATGATGTTAGCTAGTTGGGTAATAAGATGTCGGCAAAAAAGACCTCTAGGCTTAGAAAGCATCAAACACACACACTTTCTCCTCCCTTCCTCCTGCACTCTGCAAACCTCCCTGCCTCCCAGCACTGCTGATGTTAGCTGGTTGGGTCATGAGACGTCTTCAAGAAAACAACCAGAAAGCATCAAGGGGACACACACAGAGACTTTCTCCTCCATGGACCAATTGAAATAGAATATTTGCAGCTCAGGGTTGACATGAGGGATCCTTGGTGCTCTCTGAGTTTGGTGGGTTTCCTTGCAGACGTCTCATGACCCAACTAGGTAATATCATCAGTGCTAGAAAGGGAGTGGGGTTTGTGGAGGAAGAGGAGGAAGACTGTGGGGTTCCTTGGGCCTCTCTGAGTTCCATTTCTTAACATTGCCTGACCCAACCTTAACAACATCCCCACAATACGTTGTCAAGCGAGACGTTTGTGAAGGGAATGTCCTGTCCCACTCTACGGCCTTTCTTGCCACCGTCGCTAAGTGAAATCACAGCAGCGGAGGCGAGTAACCTGCTTCTTAAGGGAATCCGGCTCCTCCCCCACTGGCTTCGCTTGTCCGAAGGTCGCAAAAGAGGGATTACGTAACCCAGCAACGGTCATAAGTACGAAACGATGGCCAAGCCTCTTGAATTTTGATCACGCGATCATGGGGGAATGCTACGAAGGTCGTTAAGTGTGAAAAACGGTCCAAAGTCCCTTTTTTTTTCAGCGCCGTTGCAATTTCGGTCACTAAACGAACCGTCGTAACTCGAGGACCTGTATTTATCATTTGGCTGCCTTCAAAGAAATCCTTGTGATCAGCAAAGGCCAAAAGAGGGGAGGGGGTGTTTTCCAGAAGATAGAGAGAAACCCCCCTCCTCTTAATTGCTCCCCCCTCGTTTGGTGGATAGGATCCGTAGCTAGCAAACGCCTTCACACAACCTTAGTTTCCACCCTCCTTTACCTGCTTGCACGAAATCAACCGGATTGGACGCCAGAAGAGGCAATAAAAGAGAGGCGGGGGCTTTATCAATCAATCAATGGGCTTTATTGGAACATTTCCCGACCCCCTCAATACCCGATAGGACTAGAGAGAGAAAAAAGGCGGGCATTGACATTAATATTAGCAATTAATACCGGTATACACAGCAACAGAGGAAAAAAATTGGGGAGGGTCTTGCAAACAGCTGGGAGGATATTTCCCATTCAGAATGGGGGGGGAGGGCTGAAAAGAGCCCCCTCCCCAAGTTCCCTCGCCTTCCCCCAAATACAGCAGCCTTGCAAAACTGCTCCCCTTTTGCAAATGTGGTTTGCGCGCTTTCCGACTTTCCCGGGAGCCGATCTGGCTTAGCGGCCAACTTATTTTAATCCTCCAGGGCTCTTGCGCCACAAGGGAAGTTGATTAAAAACCCGGCACCGGAGGGGAATGAAGCGGAGATTAAACTCGGGGAGGGGAGGGGGGCTGCAAAAAGCAAAATTTTTGAAGGCTTCTTTCAAGAGCTTCTCATCCCTATGCAATTTTGGGGGGTCTCCCTTCACGTTTTCGGGAATGAAATCCTTCCCCCCGCCCCCCCGTGGCAGAGGAGCATTTTGCCGGAGGAGAAATTGGCACTCTGCAACTGGCCAAGGGGGAAATTGGGGAGGAACGAAGGAAGGAAAGAAAGAAAAGGAGGAAAACCAGAGGGACAGATGGGAGAGCTTTTCGAGAATAAGGCACGACAAGGTGGCTTCTTCCCCACCTGTTGGGGGAACCGGTGGGATTCCTAACCGCAGAGGACCGTAGCATTGGGAATATTTCCATTCCCAGGGGGAAGTCTCTAGCGGGGAAAAAAAATGGGATTTTCCCCAAGGATCAAATCAGGAGGAAAAAAAACTTGCATGAAATTAAATGGAAGGACAAACATCAGAGTATTTTTTTTTTCCTGCTTTGGAAAGCGGCAGAAGCTAGGGTGAAAAAACTGGACTTGCTCTGCCCCCTGGTGGCGGGAAGCGGTACTGTCCCCATCTCAAAGGAGACGGGTGGACGCGAAGAACAAGAGGGACCCCCGTTAATCCCTTCCACCAATTGGGGGGGGGGGGAAGGAATCGAGACCTATCAAAAGGTGGAAATTTAATCTTCCTCTCAAGATACTTGCAGGGTGGTAAAAGCAGGCGGCCCTATTGCGATGGAGGAAGATAGATAGTGAGACAGAGACAGAGAGAAGAAAAACCGGAACTGGATTATGGCAATTTCTGGAATGGAGTCTCCATTCCAGGAAGGAAACTGTACAGCAAAGTTTAATGTGATGGTTCCTTTTTTGGGAAGGATCTCCTCCTCTAACATCTTCACCCCTCTTTGGTTCTTCAGCCAAGAGCCCCCTCCCCAAAAGAGCTACAGGGGGAGAGAGAGAGAAAGAAAGAGAGAGAGAGACGGGGAAACCCAGCCGTTCCTAAAGTTTGGTCTGGATAAACTGGCGCAACTTCTCCCGCTGGGCATCCAAGGACAGCTGGTCTCCGTCGTTGGTGACCACCCAATCGTAGGGGATGCCTTGGTCTAACCCGCACTCGGATTCCGCGTCGTTAATTCCTGGGAAGCGGAGAAAGAGACGGGAGGGGGGGGAAAGAAGAGATTTAACGTCAGATTCTTCGAGTCAAATTGAAAACCCGGTGACTTTCGCAAACTGACAAAAAAAAACACACAAGGCGACCCATTCTAAATTAAATTTAGATTTGCTGGAGTTGAGATCGAATTTAAATTAGAATTTAATCAAATTTAATTTAAAAAAGGGCCCTGGTGGCGCAGCAGACTAAAGCACTGTTATTAACATCAGCTGCCTGCAATTACTGCAAGTTCAAATCTCACCAGGCTCAAGGTTGACTCAGCCTTCCATCCTTTCTAAGGTAGGTAAAATGAGGACCCGGATTGTGGGGGCAATAAGCTGACTTTGTATAAAAATATACAGAAGTATGAAGGCTATTGCTTAGCGCATTGTAAGCCGCCCTGAGTCTCCGGAGAAGGGCGGCATATAAATCAAATCAATAATAATAATAATAATAATAATAATAATAATATGGATTTTTTTTATTTGATTTATATGCTGCCCTTCTCCAGAGACTCAGGGCGGCTTACAATGTGCTCAGCAATAGCCTTCATACTTCTGTATATTTATACATAGTCAGCTTATTGCCCCCACAAACTGGGTCCTCAATTTATCTACCTTAGAAAGGATGGAAGGCTGAGTCAACCTTGAGCCTTGGCGAGATTCGAACCTGCAGTAATTAATAACCAGTTTAATAACAGGGTGCCTTAGACCACTCTACTACCAAGGGTCTTTAAATCTTTTAGATTTAATCTAATGGGTTGGACACTCACCTCCAAGGCAAAGCAGAATAAGCCTTTCTGAATCACACCCCCGCCCCCCCAATTTTCAGACCCCCCCTTTTTTTCCCTCTCTTTTTGCGTTGCAAAACAGCAAAAGTGAATTTGTGCTAATAGCGAATCGAAGGAATGGGACATACCAAAGCCGGAGCCTCCTAAGGATGGACAGCGGTCTGGTCCGGATCCCCCGAATCTGCGTACACCTTCTGGAGGTCTTGTTTGCTGAAGGCTGCTTCAGTGGGAGCGAAGGCATCCATCTTATAATACCGTATAAACAGCGAAGGAGAGGACCACATCACTGCTCTGCATATCAATGGAGGCTTGTGTGGCCCACACTCCCGTTATGGACACGCTTCTTGTGGAGTTAGCTGTCACTCGCCGAGGCAACGGAAGAGCCCGAAGTTCATACGATTTGGCGATGGATGTGTTGCGGCCCACCAGCGGATCTGGCAGCAGATTCGGGGAGGAACCTGGCCAGTCCTGGAGTCTGGAGAAGGCTCGGACGAGGGCTCTGCGTCAGAGGCAGAGAGGCGGCCAGGACCGTCTGACAGTTATCCGCTGCCTTCGGAGTCAGACATCAGTGAGGCAGACGAACAGCTGGAGCCTGTTCCCAGTATGCGCATGTGCAGAGTTTCCAGACGAAGGGAACGGCTAAAGAACAAGGGGCGACTCAGGAGTAAAGCCACAGGTGGACGGTGAATGGCTCCTCCCAGAGGGAATAAAAGAGGAGCAAAAGGGGAGTGGAGTTTGCAGGAGACAATTAGTTCATTCCTGCATTCTTGCCAAGCATTGTGGCGTCTGAAAAGATATCGGCCTGGCCACTCGCCAAGCCTGATAAAAGTCAGTAATGGTGAAGTATCTTGAAAGACTGTGGGAGAAGAAAGTCTTCACTGGTAGGTAGTTCCCAGGTGGGATACTGGTGCGCTGTCGGAGGGTTTAAGTTAGTCGTCCCTCTGAGGAAGCTGCGCAAAATAGGGTGCCGTGCGAGGGACTCCAGCGGACGACAAGGCGGCCACTTGTCTGCGTATCGTACTGGGCGATAGGCCAATACGATACGTATTGTCTGGCCCGGCCTGTAGGAAGCCCAGAATTTGGGCCACCGATACTGGGAGGGGATCAAGAGAGGCACACACCTCCCACGGCCAGCTGATTTTCAGGATGCGGGGGAGCGGGGAGCATGTGGGAGACACGGGTGCATGCAAAGGGCCAAAATGGGGCCAGGGGGGAAGCAGCGCCTTCCCACGGCCCGTTTTTGGTCCCAGGAGGCTGCAGGGATGCCTGCTAGGCCCAAAATGGGACCGGGGGGGGGGGGGAGCGGGGGTGCAGCCTAAGCGGACAATCTGTGGTTGTTTCCTCCCATTGAGCCGCAAAGAGTGGTTTAGCCGGCCACCAATGGGAGGGTTGGATTTGCAGTTATCTGGAAGAGCGATTGTAGGGATGATTTCCGCCGCCTCCAAATTGCCCTTTGGACTGGAACTGCTGCCTGTTCTGCTGCCCTCTGTTGCCGGGCCGATTGGATTGGCGATGCTGGTAGTAGGATCGCTGTGGTTGTGAGAAGTTGTTTGCGGTGTTGGCTGTTCTGAAGGGAGGATTCTGAGATCGCTGATTGGGGCGTCTGGGGACAGAGCGTAGGACTTTCTTGTTGTCGTGGGTCTCTATGAGCACGGGCTCTAAGATCTCTCCAAATAGGTTGCCCCCTTTGAAGGGGGCCGAAGCCAACTTCCACTTAGACCTCACGGTTGCCTGCCAGTAACGGAGCCACAGCAGCCGTCGGGCCGTCAGGGAAGAGGCGATGGCTCTGGAAGCGAATCTGGCCGAGTTTAGCGTGGCATCGGCAGAGAATTCTGCCGCCATGATCAGGTTGTTGAGGTCCTTGTGAGCTTGGACATCGGTGGCGGGGATTTTGGCTTGCATCTCTTTGAGCCAAAGCAAGGAAGTTCTGTTGAAGAAGGAAGCCGCCGTAGCAGATTTAACCCCCCAGGCAGCTGCATTAAAGGCTTTGCGGAGATTCACCTCAGTTCTCCTGTCTTCTGGAGTCAAAGCTTCATCCAGGTCATTGGTTATTAGGTTGACGGAGACTAAGGCCGCCACGGGCTCGTCGATGGTCGGCAACTCTAAGGCCGCTGCGAGGTTCGGGGCCACGTTGTAGAACCGCTTGTCGTTCACGCTCGGGCCTGGATACGCCCCTGGTTGGGCCCATTGTCGGTAGACGGCATCCCGGAACAGTTTCGGGGTGGGGATCTCCTCGTTATCTGTGGTGCGCTCTGAGAACACCAGACTATTGGGGTCAGATAAGCCCGAGGCCGGATCTGATGTGGATGGATCCCCTCCTATCTGAGCCATGGCCTTGGCTCTGTGGAGAAGCGTCTTAAACAAGGCAGGGCGGAAGAGCCCTGTGTAGCCGAGGGTATCCATAGTCCCTCCTTTGTCCCCAGACAGCATCAATCCTTGAGGTTCCTCATCATCCGAGAGGGATTCTTGACTGAACATGGAAGGGGCAGGAGAAAGGGCCCTGGGAGGAGCAGCTACATCCCTGGGATTATTGGGTGCAGGAGGCTGGCCCTGGCGTGGAGCGTTTCCAGCAGCTGCCTGCTGGTTTCGTTGCATGCCCGCGGCAATTCCCTGAGCAATGGCCTTGGAGATGATTAGTTTGATTTCTGGGGTAATTTCTGGGTCCTCCGTCTCCTTTGGGCGAAGTCCCGCCACTGTAGGAGTGAAGGTAGCCTCTGGGGTAATCTTTGCCCTCTTAGGAGCCGGTTCCTCCCAAAGACCTTGCGTCGAAACCGAAGGAAGGGCCGAAAACTCATCCTGTTCTATCATTGGAAGCTGCGGGTGAGAAAGCTGCTCCCTGGCGCCATTTGGTGACCGCATCGGGCGAACCTCCTTTGTTAGAGGTTGTAATGGCTGGGGCTGAGAAGCCTGGGAATTTTTAGGTTTGTCCACCAGGGGGTTCTCTTGCCTGCTTTGCTCCATTTCCCTTTCTTCTCCCCATAAGGCCTTTTGGTCTTCTTCCTCCTTCTCCTCCTCCTTGGCCTTAAGGGCCTTTTTGGAGGCGAGAAGGGCCTGCGCCCTGATTCTGGCGGCTGCCCTTGTTTTCACCGTTTTGGGGGTGACGGAGCGTTTCTTGGGCCCCCGGGGCTTTGGGGCTGGTGGATTCGGTCCTTCCCCACTCACGGTTTCCTCCTGGTTGTTTCCTGCCTCGGAAGGCTCCATTGTCCTGGGGTTCGGGTCCCTCGGAGAGGCGGATGGCTCTGGATTGAAGATGCTTGGATGGCCGCAAAAAAGGAGTCTTCCCTGGAGGCTCCCAGGCCAGTGACTCCAGTCCCCGTCTGCAGGCCTGCAGGAAATTCAGAGGGACCCCTCAGCTTTGCTTCTCCTGTAGAATTGGGGGGGGATTTTTTTTCCTTCTTCTTAATCTTCTGGAATTGGAAGGATGGGAGTAGGAGAAAATGCGTCTGCTGAGCTGAAGACTTGAGTGAGAAAATGGAGAAGTGGAGGCGGAGAGGCGTGGTTACAAAGGCTTGATTGACTCAGCCTAAGGAGCAGGAAGTTAACCCCTTCCTTCCCTTGGGTTCTCTCTCTCTCCGCACACTGGGAAGAATCTCGAAGAGAGCCTCTCTAGCCAGTCGCAGTCTGCCTCCCCAATGCCCCAAAAACTGGAAGCTGGGAGCCAATATACGGTCTTTTCTGCCCTGTTTAGTTTGGAAAGAAGCAGGAGAGAGCTTCCAGAGGAAGGAATAGTTTATCTCCCCAATTATACCCACAAGACCTCCCAGTGTTTTTGATCGTTCCCACTCCAGTTAAGGCATTGAATCCACGCCCCCCCCCCCAACAACCAGCAACTGGCATATCTACAGATTACAGCTAAAAAGAACTTGAATTCTAAATTAAATTTTAAGGTTTGCCGGAGTTGAGATCGAATCAAGATCGAATTTAATCTGGATTTAATCTAATGTGTTGGATATCCACCTCCAGGGCAAAGCAGAATAAGCCTTTTCTGAATCACACATACACACACACACACACCCCAATTTTCATTCCACCCAAAAAACCCCAGTAACAGAAAATACAATCAGTTTTAAATTAAACGATGTATTTAATAAGGGTGTTGTGCTCAAATTAATCCAGAATCTACCCCAAAAACTCCAGATACTTTTTTTTTTAAAAAAAAGGCACAATAAATCAGTTTTAAATCTGGCCAGATCAGGGGGTTGGACTAGATGACCTCCCAGGTCCCTTCCAACTCTATTATTCTCTTTATTCTGCTATTCTTTTTTCCTTCCTTCCTTCCTTTCCTTCCTTCCTTTCCTTTCCTTCCTTCCTTCCTTTCCTTCCTTCCTTTCCTTCCTTCCTTCCTTTCCTTCCTTCCCTCCTTTCTTTCCTTTCCTTCCTTCCTTCCTTTCGTCCTTTCCTTCCTTCCTTCCTTCCTTCTCCATCACTGGGAGTTTTGTAAGAAGCTTTAAAAAAAAAATGGAGAGCCATTTGCCTGAAATGGTATGGGGGTTGGACTAGATGACCTCCCAGGTCCCTTCCAATTGTATTATTCTCTTTATTCTGCTATTCTTTTTTCCTTTCTTCCTTCCTTCCTTCTCTCCTTCCGTTCTTTCCTTCCTTCCCTTCCTTCCTTCCTCCCTCCCCATCCACCTATTTTTCTGTCTAGTCTCCTTCCTTCCTTTCCTCCTTTCCTTTCCTTCCTTCCTTCCTTCCTTCCTTCCTCCCTTCCCTCCTTCCTCCCTCCCCATCCACCTATTTTTCTGTCTAGTCTCCTTCCTTCCTTTCCTCCTTTCCTTTCCTTTCCTTTCCTTTCCTTTCCTCCCTCCTTCCTTCCTTCCCTTCCTTCCTTTCCTTCCTTTCCTTCCTCCCTTCCTTCCTTCCTCCCTCCCTTCCCTTCCTTTCCTTCCTTCCTTCCTCCCTCCCTCCCTTCATTTCCTTCCTTCCTTCCTTTCCTTCCTTCCTTTCATCCTTTCCTTCCTCCCTTCCTTCTCTATCAGTAGAGTTTTTTTAAGAACCTTTTTTTAAAAGAGAGAGAGAGAGAGAGAGAGACTGGACAGCCCTTTGTCTGAAACGGTCTAGGGGGTTGGACTAGATGACCTCCCAGGTCACTTCCAACTCTATTATTCTCTTTATTCTGCTATTCTTTTTTCCTTCCTTCCTTCCTTCCTTCCTTCCTTCCTCCCTTCCTTCTCCATCACTGGGGTTTTTTTAAGAAGCTTTTTTTAAAAACGAGAGAGAGAGAGAGACTGGACAGCCCTTTGTCTGAAACGGTCTAGGGGGTTGGACTAGATGACCTCCCGGTCCCCTCCCAGCCCTTGTCCTCCTCTTCTCTTCCTCCGGAGCGCGCCGCGAGAGGGAAGGCCAAGGCGAGGAAGGGGTTAACGCTGCCTGCCTGCTCTCCGGGGCTGAGTCATTCAGCGCCTGGTAGCCCCGCCCCCCCGGCTCCCCTTCTCCATTTTCCCACTGAGTCTTCAGCGCGGCGGGCGCCTTTCCTCCGCTCCCGTCACCGCAGCGCCAGGAGGAAAGAAAGAAAGGAAAAGAAGAAAGCCCCCCGGTTTCTGCAGGAGGAGCCCAGCGGGGGCAGGCCGCCCTTCTCCGGCTCCCTGAGCCCAGGCCTCTCGTGCCCTTCCTGCAGGCCTGCCGAGGGGCCTGGAGTCACTGCCCGGGGAGGCTCCGGTGCAGACTCTGGCGGGCGCCGCCAATCCAGAGCCATCCGCCTCTCCGAGGGACCCGGAGCCCGGCACAATGGAGCCTGCCGAGGCAGCAGACGGCCCCGAGGAAACCGTGAGTGGGGACGGACTGAACCCGCCAGCCCCGAAGCCCCGGGGGCCCAAGAAAGGCCCCGCCACCCCCAAAACGGTGACCACGAGGGCCGCGGCCAGGATCAGGGCAAAGGCCCTCCCCTCCCCCAGAAAGGCCCCTAAGGCAAAGCAGGAGGAGGAGGAGGAGGAGCAAAAGGCCTTGGGCGGGGAAGAAGAAGCGGCTAAGGCCGAAGGGGGGGAGGGGGAGCAAGGCGGGCAAGAGAGCCCCCTGCTGGACGAACCGAAACATTCCCAGGCCTCTCAGCCCCAGCCCTTGCAACCTCTAACAAAGGAGGCTGGTCAGACGGCTAGCCCGGTGCAGTCACCGGATGGTGCCGGACAGCAACTTTCTGACCCGCCGCTTCCAATGATAGAACAGGATGAGCTTTCGTCCCTCCCGTCGCTTTCGAATCTCCCACCGGAAACTCCTTGGGAGGAGCCGGCTGCTAAAAGGGCAAAGACTACCCCAGAGGCTACCTCCACTCGTGCAGTGGCGGGACTTCGCCCAAAGGAGACGCAGGAGCCCAAAAAGTCCCTCCCAAAGGAGATGCAGGAGCCCGAAAAGTCCCTCCCAAAGGAGACACAGCACCCACAATTTACCCCGCGAATGAGACTAATGATTTCGGAGGCCATTGCTCGGGGCATTGCCGCAGGCATGCAACAAAACCAGCTGGCGGCCTCTGACCACACTCCACACGAGGGCCAGCCTCCTGCACCCGATAATCCCAGGGACGTAGCTGCTCTTCCCAGGCCCCTTTCCCCTGCCCCTTCCATACACAGCCAAGAATCCTTCTTGGACGATGAGGAACATCAAGGGTCGATGGTGTCTGAGGACAAAGGAGGGACTACGGATACCCTGGCCTTCACAGGGCTCTTTAACCCTGCCTTGTTTAAGACGCTTCTCCACAGAGCCAAGGCCACGGTTCGGATAGAGGATTCGTCCGCATCTGATCCGGCCTCGGGCTTATCTGACCCCAATAGTCTGGTGTTTTCGGAGCCCACCACAGATAACGAGGAGATCCCCTCCCCGAAACTGTTCCTGGATGTCATCCAGCAACAATGGGCCCAACCAGGGAGGTATCCAGGCCAGAGCATGACTGACAAGCAGTTCTACAATGTGGCCCCGAACCTCACGGCGGCCTTAGAAATGCCAACCATTGACAAGCCCGTGGCGGCCTTAGCCTGCAGCGACATAATAACCAATAACCTGGATGAAGCTTTGAATCCAGAAGACAGGAGAGCTGAGATATCGCTCCGCAAAGCCTATAATGCGGCTGCTTGGGCGATTAAGGCGGCTACGGCGGCTTCCTTCTTCAACCGAACTTCCGTGCTCTGGCTCAAAGAGATGCAAGCCAGAATCCCAGCCACCGACCTCCAAGCTCACCAAGCCCTCAACAACCTGGTCATGGCAGCAGAATACTCTGCCGATGCCACACTGAACTCGGCTAAGTTCGCTTCCAGGTCCATCTTCTCTTCTGTGACCGCCCGACGGCTGCTGTGGCTCCGTTATTGGCAGGCAACCGTAAAGTTCAAGTGGAAGTTGGCCACAGCCCCCTTCAAAGGGGGCAACTTATTCGGAGAGGCCTTAGAGCCTGTGCTCATAGAGACGGAAGACAAAAAGAAAGTCCTACGCTCTATGTTGAGACGCCCCGACCGGCGGTCTAAAAATACTTTCTCCAGAGCAGCCAATACTGCACACGGCTTCTCACAACCACAGGGGGCCTACTTCCAGCCTCAGGATCGCCAATCCAATAGGCGGTCTCAAAATCCTTCCTTCACAGCAGCGGACCCCGCACAGGACTTCTCACAACCACAGGGGGCCTACTTCCAGCCTCAGGATCGCCAATCTAATAGGTGGTCTCAAAATCCTTCCTTCACAGCAGCGGACACGGCACAGGACTTCTCACAACCACAGGGGGCCTACTTCCAGCCTCAGGATCGCCAATCCAATAGGTGGTCTCAAAATCCTTCCTTCATAGCAGTGGACACTGCAGACGACTTCTCACAACCACAGGGGGCATACTTCCAGCCTCAGGATCGCCAATCCAATAGGTGGTCTCAAAATCCTTCCTTCACAGCAGTGGACACTGCAGACGACTTCTCACAACCACAGGGGGCATACTTCCAGCCTCAGGATCGCCAATCCAATAGGTGGTCTCAAAATCCTTCCTTCACAGCAGTGGACACCGCAGATGACTTCTCACAACCACAGGGGGCATATTTCCAGCATCAGGATCGCCAATCCGATAGGCCCGGCAACAGAGGGAATAACAGGCAGCAGTTCCAGTCCAGACAGTCATTTCAAGGCAAAGGAAATCAGCCGCCTATGTCTGTTCATGATTCAGTGGGAGGAAACGACCGCAGATCCAACGTTGCAGACACCGACGGTCCTGAACACCGTCCGACTAGGCGTCGCTCTCGATTTTCTCCCGAGACCCCCAAGGTTGATGATTCGCTGCCCTGGGACAAGAAGAGCCCTCATAGAAGCAGCACTGCTACACCTGTTGGACATTCAAGTGATTCTCGACCTACAAAGACTCAACAAGCATCTAGTAAGCAAGAGCATCAAACTGCAGCCCCTCCTGTCCATACTGGAGAGCATCCAAAAGGGCGACATCCTGATGTCAATAGGTCTGACAGAAGTATACCTACACCTCCCTATATTGCCAGCTCATCAGCGATTCCTATGGTTTTGGTACACGAACCAGGGTTACCAGTACAGGACCCTCCCGTTCAGCCTGTCTTCAGCAACCAGAACATTCGCTCAGATCCTAGCAATTCTCTTGGCTCACCTCAGGACTATCCCTATTCGCGTCCAACGCTACCTGAGCGACATATTGATCCAAACCACCCACCTCCGGCCAACAGAAGACCTCCGCTTCACATTCCGGAACCTGCAGTAGCACGGATTCTCACTCAACTACGACAAGACCTAATTCTCGCCTACCGACAGAGTATTTCACCTAGGAGCACAAATAGACAGGACAGCAGGCACAGTCTCCCTGTCCCAGGACCGCCAGGGCAGCATCAGAACTCTGGCGAACCAGATCCGAGGAGGCCTCCTCTCACAAATGTTAGGCAAGGTGGTGTCGTCTATCGCCATCCTTCCCTGGACACGTCTGCATACCAGGGCCGTGCAGGGGCTCCTCCTGCCTTACCAGAAATGTGGCCGGAGCGATATAACTACCGGAGTTCGGATCCCATCAGAAGACCTCCAGTGATGGATGTCAGCGGCCATAACCAGGGGAGGTACGTTCAAAAAACCGAACCGGCTCGCTATGAATACGGACACCAGTCTGTTCGGCCACGGAGCCCACAGGGAGACCCAGATGACACATGGCCAGTGGTCACAGGAGGACGTACAAAACAACATCAACCGGCACCACGTTCTTCTCCTGAGAGACGACGTAGCCAGCAAGACTCCTATCAAAGGCCAAGAGAGCAGCCACCCCAGGACGCCCGGGAGAGAAGGCGGTCAGAGGGCAGAACAGGATCTTCTACCCCTGCGCGCAGAAGATAACACAGGAACATCCAATGTACAGGCGGACCCATTTTGGGCACCGCACCCTCCCTCCCCTCCCTCCGTGCCCCATTTTGGGCCTAGCAGGCCTCCCTGCAGCCTCCTGGGACCAGAAACGGGCCATGAGGGGGTGCTGCACTCCCACCTCACATACCCTGTTTTGGGCCTACAGGCCTCCCTGCAGCCTCCTGGGACCAGAAACGGGCCATGAGGGGGCGCTGCACCCCCACCCCACATACCCTGTTTTGGGCCTACAGGCCTCCCTGCAGCCTCCTCGGACCAAAAACGGGCCATGAGGCGGCGCTGCACCCCCCACCTCACATACCCTGTTTTGGGCCTACAGGCCTCACTGCAGCCTCCGGGGACCAAAAACGGGCCATGAGGGGGCGCTGCACCCCCCACCTCACATACCCTGTTTTGGGCCTACAGGCCTCCCTGCACCCTCCTGGGACCAAACATGGGCAGTGTGCGGTTGGGGGAGGGGCTAGCAGGCCACCTTGTTGTCCGTGTTATCTTGCGGGGAGCTGGAGTCCCTCACACGGCACCCAATTGTGCGCAGCTTTTATCAGTGGCACGACTAACTTAAAAGCCCCCAACGGCGCACCGGTATCCCACCTGGGAACTACCTTTCTTTTCCCACAGTTTTTCTTCTCCCACAGTTTTTCTTCTCCCACAGTCTTTTCTTCTCCCACAGTCTTTCAAGATAGTTCAGTATTCCCGACCTTTATCAGGCTTGGCGAGTGGCCAGGCCGATATCTTTCCAGACCCCCACAATGCTTGGCAAGAATGCAGGAATGAACTAATTGTCTCCTGCAAACTCCGCTCCCCTTTCGCTCCTCTTTTATTCCCTCTGGGAGAGGCCATTCATCGTCCACCTGTGGCTTTACTCCTGAGTCGACCCTTGTTGTTTAGCTGTTCCCTTCGTCTGGCAACTCTGCGCAAGCACGCGCACACTAGGAACAGGCTCCAGCTCTTTGCCTGCCTCACTGATGTCTGACTCCAAAGGCAGCTGAAAACTGTCAGACGGCTCTGGCCGCCTCTCTGCCTCCGACGCAGAGCCCTCGTCCGAGCCTTCTCCAGACTCTAGGACTGGCCCAGGTTCCTCCCCGAATCTGCTGCCAGATCCGCTAGTGGGCCGCAACACATCCATCGCCAAATCGTATGAACTTTGGGCTCTTGCGTTGCCTCGGCGAGTGACAGCCAACTCCACGAGAAGCAGGCCTCCATCGAGATATGCAGAGGGGGGATGCCTTCGATTCCGGTGAAGCAGCTTTCGGCAGACGAGGTGAGTGTACAACTCGTTAGATTAAATTAAAATCCAGATTAAATTCGATCTCAACTTAATTTAGAATCCAGTTCTTTTTAGTTGTAATCTGTAGATATGTCAGTTGCTGGTTGGGGAGGTGGTTCAATGCCTTAACTGGGCGGGGGAAGACCAAAAAAAACCTGGAGCCCTTGTGGATATAATTGGGGTGGTAAACTACTCCTGCCTCTGGAAGCTCTGTCACTCTCTTTCCTAGCTAAACAGGGCAGAAAACACACACACATCCATCGGCAATCGGACAGAACAGCTCCCAACTTCCAGCATCTTTCCTGAGTGAGGATTGTTCGGCCTCTGTTTTGGGGCATTGGGAGGTAGACTGCTGCTGGCTAGGGAGGCTCTATTCTGAATCGGTTGACTTCTGACCTCCCTTTTCTTGTCTTTTTGCTGGCAGGTTGGGGTTGGATGTTTGCATCATTCTCCGCTTATCCAGGCCTCTGAAAGAGCAGTACGCAAAGGTAATTTTGATTTAAAAATGATTTATTTTGCCTTTTTTAAAAAACCATCTGGGAGATGGTAGATTCTGGATTAATTTGAGATGGTAGATTCTGGATTAATTTGAGCACGACACCCTTATTAAATAGGTAATTTAATTTAAAACTGATTGTGTTTTTTGTTATCTGGGTTTTTTTGGGGAGCTGGAATCTGATTTTATTCAAGCAGAAACATTGAATCAATAGGTAAATTTAGTTTAAAATGTTTTTCTGTTGTTTGATTCTTTTGGAGGGTTTTTGAATGTGAATTTATTTGAGGGCAAATATTTGAACTTTTCTTTTTTTTCAAAACCTATATATATATATATATATATATATATTCTTGGTGTACTTAAAAATAATAAAATTAAAGGGACATTTATGCTCCCTGGAATGGAGCGATTTGTCTGTTCTCCCTTTAAGAGTTTTCATGTGGCGGTGGAATTTTAGGGAGTTGAACTTGGAGAATTGCAGAGGAAATGTTGAGATTTTTTTTTGCACGCAGGAACACGGCCTGGATTTCCAGCAGCTTTTAGACGCCTCCGATTACAAGGAACTTTATCGGGAAGACATGATCCGTTGGGGCGAAGAGCGACGCCAGAGCGATCCCGGTTTCTTTTGCTGCGTTGTGGTGGAAGGCGTGACACAACCCATATGGGTAAGGCCAGGGGGAATAAGACAGGTAGACCCCGATTTACGACCACCATTGAGCCCAGAGTCACTAAACAAGGCAGTTTTTAAGCGAGTTTAGCCCCATTCTACCACCTTTCCTGTGACCGTTATTAAACGAATCAGGGCAAACTGTCAAGCTAGTCCCACAGTCGTTCAGGCAGTCCATTTTCCCTGTTGACTTGGCTTGTTGGAAGGTTGTAAAACAGGGATCGTGTAACCCTCCCCGGGGGTGGGGGGGGAGGGCCGCGACACACTATGATCGTCGTAAATACGAGTCAGTTGTCAAACGTCTTGAATTTTGATCGTGTGGGGTGCAACAGGTGTTCTGCGACGGTCATAAGTGTGAAAAAACGCATCCTAAGTCCCTTTTTTTTTTCAGCTCGATAACTTCAAACGGTCACTCAGCGAATTGTCATAAGTCGGGGACTGCCCGTAGTTGTCTTTTGAACCAACTCCCATCTTGGGTCTTTGGCGGGGCGGATGGAGCTGGTCTGTTTAACAACAGGGGAGTAGCAGATGGTCAGAATTCGAACTCGAGTCCCCAAAGGTTCATTTTCTTTTTCTTCTCTTCTTCCTTGCCAACGCAGATCGTGAGTGACACCCGGCGGTCGTCGGACGTGGAATGGTTCCGTGATGTGTACGGGGAACGGGTTCACAAATCGTGCGGGGGATCGCCACGGAGGAAACCCGGAGAAGTCTTCAGCCTGGACTCCCCTCCCCACATTCTGAATATCCTCCCAGCTGTTTGCAAGACCCTCCCCAATTTCCTGCCTGTTTTGCTGTGTATACCGTGTTAATTGCTAATATTAATCAGAATGCCCCCCTTCTCTCTCTCTCTTTCGTCCTATCGGGTAGGGAGAGGGGTGGGGAAATGTTCCAATAAAGCCCGTTGATTACTTAAAGCCCCCGCCTCTCTTTTATTGCCGCCTCTTCGGTCCAATCCAGATGATTTTATGCAAAGCAAGGCAGCCACTAAAGGAAGGCGGAAACTAAGATTGTGTGAAGGCGTTTGCTAGCTACGGATCCTATCCACCAAACGAGGGGGGAGCAATTAAGAGGAGGGGGGTCTCTATCTTCTGGACCCCCCCCCCGCCTCTTTTTCCAGTTTCGGCCTTTGCCGATCACAAGGATTTCTTGTGAAGGCAGCTATGTTATAAATACAGGTCCTCGAGTTACGACAGTTCCTTTAGTGACCGAAGTCGCAACGGCGCTGAAAGAAGTGACCGTTTTTCACACTTACGACCTTCGTAGCATTCCCCCCACGATCGCGTGATCGAAATTCAAGACGCTTGGCCATTGTTTCGTACTTACGACCGTTGGCGTGTCTTGGGGTTACATGATCCCCCTTTTGCGACCTTTGGACAAGCGAAGCCAGTAGGGGAGCCAGATTCCCTTAAGAAGCAGGTTACTCACCTCCACTGCCATGATTTCACTTAGCGACGGTGGCAAAAAAAGCCATAAAGTGGGACAAGAAATTCACTTAACAAATGTCTCGCTTCACAACATATTTTGGGGTCAATTGTGGGGATGTTGCTAAGGTTGGGTCAGGCAATGTCTGCAAGAAATCAAGCTCAAGGAACCCCACAGTCTTCTTCCTCTTCCGCCTTTTCTCCACAAACCCCACTCCTTTTTTAGCACTGATGATGTTACCTAGTTGGGTCATGAGATGTCTGCAAGAAAACAAGCAAGCTCGGAGCACCAAAGATCCAACAATCCTCTCTGGACACCCTTCTGCCTTCTAGCACTGATGAGGTTATCTAGTTGGGTCATGAGACGTCTATATGAAAACAAGCAAGCTCAGGGAGCACCAAGGGCCCCACAGTTCTCCTTCCCCTCTTCCTCTCTGCAGACCCCACCGTAATAACAGAATAAGAGAATAACACGAGTTGGAAGAGACTTTGGAGGTCATCTAGTCCAACCCCCTAATCTGGCAGGGTGCACTATCCCATTTCAGACAAATGGCTGTCCCAGTCTCTTAAAAACAAACCCAGTGATGATGGAGAGGGAAGGGAAGGGAAGGAAGGATGGATGGATGGATAGATGAAAGGATGGATGGATGGAAGGAAAGGAAGGATGGATGGATGGGAGGAAGGAATGAAGGACAGAAGGAAGGATGAATGGAAGGAAAGGATGGATAGAAGGAAGGAAGGATGAATGGAAGGATTGATGGAAGAATGGAAGGAAGGAAGAAAAGGATGGATGGAAGAATGGATGGAAGGAAGAAAAAGATGGAAGGAAGGATGGATGGAAGGAAGGAAGGAAAGAAGGATGGATGGAAGGATGAATGGAAGGAAGGAAGGAAGAAAAGGATGGAAGGAAGGATGGATGGAGGGAAGGAAGGAAGGAAGAAAAGGATGGAAGGAAGGATGAATGGAAGGAAGGATGGATGGAGGGAAGGAAGGAAGGATGAATGGAAGGAAGGAAGGAAGGATGGATGGATGGAAGGAAGAAAGTAAAGAAGGATGGAAGGAAGGAAGGAAAGTGTCTGCAACCCCCTCCCCAGCAAACCCCCCCCCTCATCTTCGGAAAGAGGTCTGGGGAAGAAGAGTGCCAAACCCACCGATATTCACCTCCCCTCCCCAGGCAACCAGACCCCCCTTATCCAAGCGTGGCTTGCTCCGGGCTCGCTCTTTGGCGAGCCCACCGCCCCCCTCGGGCGCCCTGGACGCCCAGAGTCGCCCTGCGGGCTTCGAGCAGCTTTCCCCCGGGGAAGCTCCTTGCACGAACTCCGGGCGATCTCGGGGAAGGGGCTGCCGTGGCGAGAAGCCGGGCGGGGGGCGGCCACGGGAGCCGCGATGGTTGCAAGGCTGGGGGGCGCGGTAGACGCAGCCGGCTCGCCCCCTCCTCTCCATCCTCGTCCTCCGCCCGCCCCCCAACTCCAGCCCTTCTTACATCTGGAAAGCATCTAACATCTGGATAGAGCTGGGGGGGGGCTCCCCCTCCTTTTTTTCAAACCCTCCCCCTCCTCACCAGCAGTTGACGACTCCAACTCCCATCAGCCCCACCCGGGAGTGGCTGGGCTGCAGGTGGGCGCAAAACAACAGGTGATGCCGCTTAGCTGGGTTTGGAAAAGGCTTTCCCGGTTGGATGTCTCTTGAAGCTGGGGAGGGGGACGCCCTTGCCCCCCCCACTCCCTCCCTCGCTTCCTCCCTCCCAATCCATCCTCCTTACATCTGGAAAGCAGACGCCCTAACATCTGGAGAGAGCTGATCTCACCCAGCTGGGGGGGGGGGGGGGGCTCACCCTTTTTTTTTTTTAAACCCTCTCCCAGCAGCTGAGGACTCCAACTCCCATCAGCCTCCAGCTGGGAGGATCCCCTTACTTAGGGCCAGGGGAGGTTCTGGTGGGGAGAGCAGGGAAACCCCCGTTTTAAAATAATAGCGATTTTTTAAAAAAATCCCTTTACTTCCAGGTGCATGCTTGGTCTTTGCCCGAAATCCTCAAAAGCGCCCTGAGCTGCACCTGTTGCACAGCTGCCTGTTGAATGGCCACTCTGGGTCTGCTGGGGCTAT
This sequence comes from Arizona elegans, assembly GCA_022577455.1. NCBI lineage: Eukaryota > Metazoa > Chordata > Lepidosauria > Squamata > Colubridae > Arizona > Arizona elegans. Next base: position 3,925,938 of record JAKOOJ010000036.1, read on the forward strand.
TTGAGGGACTACAAAAAAAAACAGGGTCCCCAAAGAAGCCCCAGCATCCAGGGGCCCGAAGAAGCTGAATTAATTGCCCCCAGGAGGAGGGAGTTTTGGAATGGAGTCCCTTTTAAGAGGGCAGTGTGGGCTGGCTGGCAATTATTATTATTATTATTATTATTATTATTATTATTATTATTATTATTATTATTATTTAATCTTTAGTGAGATTCACAGCCTTTGAGGCTGGTTAATCGCTCAGCAGCTCGAGTCCTAACCAAGGACCTAGGAACTGTTAAGGTTTACTGTTAATATTATTATTATTAATATTATTGTTGTTATTTTATTTCTTATAAACACATTTACATGTACAGTCATTTTCATCATTTTTCATTCATCTTTTCTTTTGACTTTCATTTTTAATGTTCACTTTTTCGGGACTGCTCATTTCTATGACTAGGCCTGAGGTTGGGGACATGGGAACCAATCCGGAAGGACTTAAGGACACCGAACAAAAGTGCAAATTGACTGACGGCTCCCCTGAACATCGTCAAAGCCTTAAAAATGGAAGTGCTGTTCCCAGCACTGATGATGTTACCTACTTCGGTCATGAGACGTCGGCCAGAAAACCACAGAGAACACCAAGGACCCCCCCTCCTCCCCCCTCCTTTTCTCTCACCTCATTCCCTTCCAACAATGATGATGTTAGCTAGTTGGGTAATAAGATGTCGGCAAAAAAAGACCTCTAGGCTTAGAAAGCATCAAACACACACACTTTCTCCTCCCTTCCTCCTGCACTCTGCAAACCTCCCTGCCTCCCAGCACTGATGATGTTAGCTAGTTGGGTCATGAGACGTCTGCAACAAAACCAAGGAGGAGGAGCACCGAGGAGCTTGGTGGGTTTACTTGCAGACATTTCATGACCCAACTAGGTAACATCATTAGTGCCAGAAGGGGAGTGGGGTTTGTGGAGAAAAGGAGGAAGGGGAGCAGGGAGACTGTGGGGTTCCTTGGGGCTCTCTGAGCTCGATTTCTTACAGACATTGCCTGACCCAACCTTAGTAACATCCCCACAACATGTTGTGAAGCGAGACATTTGTTAAGCAAATGTCTTGTCCCACTTTATGGCTTTTCTTGCCACCGTCGCTAAGTGAAATCACGGCAGTGGAGGCGAGTAACCTGTTTCTTAAGAGAATCCGGCTTCTCCATTGTCTTCGCTTGTTCGAAGGGGTATCATGTAACCCCGGGACACGCCAACGGTCATAAGTATGAAACGATGGCCAAGCGTCTTGAATTTTGATCACGTGATCATGGGGGAATGCTATGAAGGTCGTAAGTCTGAAAAAGGGTCACTTTTTTCAGCACCGTTTTTATTTCGGTCACTAAATGAACCGATGTAACTCGAGGAACTGTATTTATCAGTTGTCTACCTTCAAAGAAATCCTTGTGATCAGCAAAGGCCAAAATTGGAAAAAGAGGCGGGTGGGGGGTCCAGAAGACAGACAGAAACCCCCCTCCTCTTAATTGCTCCCCCCTCGTTTGGCGGATAGGATCCGTAGTTAGCAAACACCTTCACACAACCTTAATTTCCACTCTCCTTTACCGGCTGTCCTGCTTGCACGAAATCAACCGGATTGGACCCCAGCAGAGGCAATAAAAAAGAGAGGCGGGGGCTTTAATCAATGAATGGGCTTTATTGGAACATTTCCCCACCCCCTCAATACCCGATAGGACTAGGTAAGAGAAAAAAGTGGGTATTGTCATTAATATTAGCAATTAATACCGATATACACAGCAACAGAGGAAAAAAATTGGGGAGGGTCTTGCAAACAGCTGGGAGGATATTTCCCATTCAGAATGGGGGGAGGGGAGTCCAGGCTGAAAACAGCCCCCTCCCCAAGTTTCTTCCCTCCCCCCCACTTCCCCCTTATGCAGCAGCCTTGCAAAACTGCTCCCCTTTTGCAAATTCAGTTTGTCCACCTTCCGACCTTCCCGGGAACCAATCTGTTTAGTGGCCAATTTATTTTAATCCCTCCAGGGCTCCTGCGTCACAGTTAAAAAAAACCCGGCACCAGAGGGGAATGAAGCGGGGATTAAATTTGGGGAGGGGGGCTGCAAAAAGTAAAATTTTTGAAGGCTTCTTTCAAACGCTTCTCATCCCAATTCAATTTTGAGGGGGTCTCCCTCCACGATTTCGGGAACGAAATCCTTCCTTCCATGACAGAGGAGCATTTTGCCGCATTCTGCAAGGGGGAATTTGGGGAGGAACGAAGGAACGAAGCAAAGAGAAAAAAAAAAAAAAATAGAGAAAGAATGGAGAACTGTTCAAAAAGAGACAACAATGTGGCTTCTTCCCTGCCTGTTCGGGGAGCCAGTGGGATTCCTAACCGCAGAGGACCGTAGCATTGGGAATATTTCCATTCCCACTGGGAACTCTTGAGTGGGGGGGGGGGGGAAACAGGAATTTCCCCACGGATCAAATCAGGAGAAAAAAACTTGCATGGAATTAAACCTAAATGGAAGGACAAACATATTTCTCCACCCCCTCTGCTTTGGAGAAGGCTGGGCTTGCACTGTCCCTTGGTGGCGCCTCCCCCCCACCTCATCACAGCCCGTTTTTGTTCCCAAAAGGCTTCAGGGAGGCCTCCTAGGCCCAAAATGGGGCTGTGAGGTGGGGGGGTGCAGAGCCCCCCCCCACGGCCTGTTTTTGTTCCCAGGAGGGTGCAGAGAGGCCTGCTAGGCCCAAAACGGGCTGTGAGGGAAGGGAGTGCAGTGTCCCCCCCCCCCAACAGCCCCTTTTTTGGCCCCAGGAGGCTGCAGGGAGGCCTGTTAGGCCCAAAAGGGGCTGTGAGGGAAGGGGGTGCAGTGCCCCCCCCCCACAGCTTTTCTTTGTTCCAGGAGGCTGCAGGGAGGCCTGCTAGGCCCAAAACGGGCTGTGAGGGAAGGGAGTGCAGTGTCCCCCCGCCCCCCCCACAGCCCCTTTTTAGTCCCAAGAGGCTGCAGGGAAGCCTGCTAGGCCCAAAAGGGGCTGTGAGGGAAGGGAGTGCAGGCCCCCCCCACAGCCCCTTTTTAGTCCCAAGAGGCTGCAGGGAAGCCTGCTAGGCCCAAAACGGGCTGTGAGGGAAGGGAGTGCAGTGTCCCCCCCGCCCCCCCCACAGCCCCTTTTTTGGCCCCAGGAGGCTGCAGGGAAGCCTGCTAGGCCCAAAAGGGGCTGTGAGGGAAGGGAGTGCAGTGTCCCCCCCCCCCACAGCCCATTTTTTGGCCCCAGGAGGCTGCAGGGAGGCCTGCTAGGCCCAAAAGGGGCTGTGAGGGGAGGGGGTGCAGTGCCCCTCCCCACAACCTGTTTTTGGCCCTAGGAGGCTGCAGGGAGGCCTGCTAGGCCCAAAAGGGGCTGTGAGGGGGGGGCATGGAGCGCCCCCCCCCCACGGCCCATTTTTAGTCCCAAGAGGCTACAGGGAAGCCTGCTAGGCCCAAAAGGGGCTGTGAGGGGAGGGGGTGCAGTGCCCCCCCACCAGCCCTTCTTTGTTCCAGGAGGCTGCCGGGAGGCCTGCTCTCCAGTATGCACTGGAAGGACATGCATTTTGAATCTCTTGTATGCTTGTTGAGTCTTTTTAGGTTGAGAATCTATTGAAAGGTGGCTTGAATGTCCGACAGGTGTAGGACTGCAGCTTCCGTGAGGATCCTTCTTGTCCTGGGGCAGCAAATCAAGAACCTCGGGGGTGCCGAGAGAAAATCGAGAGCAAAGCCTAGTCGGACGGTGTTAAGGACTCATGCATCTGCGGTCGTTTCCTCCCATTGAGCCGCAAAGAGTCGCTTAGCCGGCCACCAATGGGAGGGTTGGATTTGCAGTTATCTGGAGGAGCGATTGTAGGGATGATTTCCGCCGCCTCCGAATTGCCCTTTGGACTGGAACTGCTGCCTGTTCTGCTGCCCTCTGTTGCCGGGCCGATTGGATTGGCGATCCTGAGGCTGGAAGTATGCTCTTTGTGGTTGTGAGAAGTCGTTTCCAGTGTCGGCTGCTCTGAAGGGAGGATTCTGAGACCGCTGATTGGGGCGTCTGGACATAGAGCGTAGGACTTTCTTGTTGTCTTGGGTCTCTATGAGCACAGGCTCTAAGGCCTCTCCGAATAGGTTCTCCCCTTTGAAGGGGGCCGAGGCCAACTTCCACTTGAACTTCATGCTTGCCTGCCAGTAACGGAGCCACAGCAGCCGTCGGGCCGTCACGGAAGAGGCAATGGCCCTGGAAGCGAACTTGGCCGAATTCAGTGTGGCATCGGCAGAGTATTCTGCCGCCATGATCAGGTTGTTGAGGTCCTTGTGAGCTTGGACATCGGTGGCTGGGATTCTGGCTTGCATCTCTTTGAGCCAAAGCACGGAAGTTCTGTTGAAGAAGGAAGCCGCCGTAGCCGATTTAACCCCCCAGGCAGCCGCGTGATAGGCTTTGCGGAGCGATATCTCAGCTTTCCTGTCTTCTGGATTCAAACCTTCGTCCGGGTCATTGGTTATCATGTTGACGCAGGCTAAGGCTGCCACGGGCTCGTCGATGGTTGGTATTTCTAAGGGCGCCGCGAGGCTTGGGGCCACGTTGTAGAACCGCTTGTCAGTCACATTTGGGCCGGGATACGCCCCTGGTTGGGCCCATTGTCGCTGGACGGCATCCAGGAACAATTTTGGGGAGGGGATCTCCTCGTTATCTGTGGTGGGCTCTGAGAAAACCAGACTATTGGGGTCAGATAAGCCTGAGGCCGGATCTGATACAGATGGATCCCCTCCTATCCGAGCTGTGGCCTTGGCTCTGTGGAGAAGCGTCTTAAACAAGGCAGGGCGGAAGAGTCCTGTGAAGCCCAGGGTATCCGTAGTCCCTCCTTTGTCCTCAGACAGCATCGACCCTTGATGTTCCTCATCATCCGAGAGGGATTCTTGGCTGAACATGGAAGAGGCAGGAGAAAGGGCCCTGGGAGGAGCAGCTACGTCCTTGGGATTATTGGGTGCAGGAGGCTGCCCCTGCTGTGGAGTGTTTCCAGAGGCTGCCTGCTGGTTTCGTTGCATGCCTGCAGCAATGCCCTGAGCAATGGCCTCTGCGATTATTAGTCTGATTTCTGGAGAAATTTCTGGCTCCTTTGGGCAGGACTTTTCTGTCTGCTGTCTCTCCCTTGGGCGGAGTCCCGCAGCTGTAGGAGTGAAAGTAGCCTCTGGGGCAGTCTTTGTCCTCTTAGGAGCCGGTTCCTCCCAAAGACTTTCCGGTGGGAGATTTGAAACCGAAGGGATTGGACGCTGTGGCTCTCTGGCGCCATCTGGTGACCGCAACGGGCTAGCCTTCTGACGAACCTCCTTTGTTAGAGGTTGTAACGGCTGCAGATGAGAAGCGCGGGAACTATTAGGTTTGTCCACCAGGGGGCTCTCTTGCCTGTGTTGCTCCGTTTCCCTTTCTTCTCCCTCTAAGGCCTTTTGGTCTTCCTCCTCCTCCTCCTCCTCCTCCTCCTCCTCCTCCTCCTCCTCCTCCTCCTCTTCTTCTTCCTCCTCCTCCTCCTCCTCCTCCTCTTCTTCTTCTTCCTCCTCCTCCTCTTCCTCCTCCTCCTCTTCCTCCTCCTCGGCCTTAGCCTTAGGGGCCTTTTTGGAGGCGAGAAGGGCCTGTGCCCTGATTCTGGCCTCTGCCCTTGTTTTCACCGTTTTGGGCGTGACGGAGCATTTCTTGGGCCCCCGGGGCTTTTGGGCTGGTGGATTCAGTTCTTCCCCACTCACGGTTTCCTCGTGGCTGTCTCCTGCCTCGGAAGGCTCCATTTTCCTGGGTTTCGGGTCCTTCGGGGAGGCGGATGGATCTGGATTGAAGACGCGGCTGTTTGGATGGCCTCCAAAAACAGTCTGCACTGGAGCTGGTCCCTCTCTGCAGGCCTATGGGAAGATCAGAGGGACCTTGGTTTTCCTTCTCCTGTAGAAGTGTTTTTTTTTTTTTTTTCCCTTAATATCGTTCTGGAATTGGAATGATGGAAGTGGGAGAAAATGCGTCTGTTGAGCTGAAGACTTGAATGGGAAAATGGAGAAGTCGACCCGAGAGGTGTGGCTACAAAGGCTTGATTGACTCAGCCTAACGAACAGGAAATTAACCCCTTCCCTTCCCTCGGATTCTCTCTCCGCGCACTCGGAAGAATCGAATAGAATGACCAGAGTTGGAAGGGACCTTGGAGGTCATCTAGTCCAGTGGTCACCAACCGGTGGTCCGTGAGAAAATTTTGGTGGTCGGCAGAAAAATTATTTGCATTTTTTTTATATTGCACTAAATCAGGGATCTTTTTGTGCTGGTCGGAGCGGGGGCAGAAATTCCGACACGGGGTCTGCTTCGGCCTCCTGGTGCAGGGCTTTGGGCAAAGGCTGGAGGGAAGCGTCGCTGGTGGCGAAGAGCCGGAGGGCCTCGTTCCAGTGGGGCAGCTTCATGGCCTGGAACTGGCTGACCATCTCAGCCCGCTTAGCCTCCAGGCGCTGGCATCTATCCTTACACTCCCAGAGGTCTTCTCTCTGCTTGGAAAGCCTATGCTCCTAGTCGTCAGTGAGGTGCTTCTGCGGAGCCTCCTTCTCGGTCAGATCCAATTTGAACTGAGCAGCTATTTTGCCAACTTTCTCATGGCGGCTGCTTAGCTCCAACAACTGCTTCCTGTTGGGGTCCTAAGGAGCCCAGGCAGGCAGATGAGGAGAGGTGAATAGAGGCTGGCAAGGCTCCCCTCCCGTATTAGTGGTCCGTGGGATTTAAAACTATGAATTTAGTGGTCCCTGAGGTCCGAAAGGTTGGGGACCCTTGATCTAGTCCAACCCCCTGATCAGGCAGGAGGCCCTATCCCGTTTCAAATGGCTGGCCAGTCTCTTCGTAAAAACAAACTCCAGTGATGGAGAAGGAAGGAAGGAACCCAAGTGTCTGCAACCTCCTCCCAAACAAACCCACCTCCTCTCAATTTCGGAAAGAGGTCTGGGGAAGGAGTGCTAAACCCACAGAAGTTCAAGTCCCTTCCCCAAAGCCGCCCCTCTAGGAATGCACCTGTGCGCTCTCCGCCAGCACCAAGGGATTCGTAGTCTCCTTGCTTTCTCTCTTTGTGTGCCCCCCACCCAACCCAAGGAGTGTGTGTATCTGCTTCATTCACTCAGCTGGGGAAAAGGCCTCGCTGTCCCCCCCCCCCCCCGCCCGTTAACCCCACCCAGCAGAGTTAATTACCCCCAGGAGGGAAAGTGAGTTTTGGAATGGAGTCCCTTTAAAAAGGACATTGCAGGCTGGCGGGCATTTCTGTTGCTTGGCCTGAGGTTGGGGACATGGGAACCAATCAGGAAGGACTTAAGGGCCGCCGGACAAAAGTGCAGATTGACTGACGGCTCCCCTTTATGTCCTCAAAGCCTTAAAAGATATAAGTGCTGTTCGTAGCACTGATGATGTTACCTAGTTTGGTCATGAAACCAATGGTGGGTTGCCCCCGGTTCGGACCGGTTCAAAAGAACCGGTAGTAAAACCAGCGGGAGGCCCCGCCCACCGCCCTGGATGTCATCATCAGTGATCTGCGCATGCCGTCGCGAACCGATAGTAAAGGTAAGTAGAACCCATCCCTGAATGAAACGTCTGCCAGAAAACCAGAGTGCACCAAGGACCCCACACTCCTCCTTCCCTTCCTACCTCATTCCCTTCAACACTGATGATGTTACCTAGTTGGGTAATAAGATGTCCACAAAAAAGCCCCAAGCTTAGACAGCATCAAGGACACACACACACTTTCTCCTCCCTTCCTCCTCCACTCCGCAAACCTCACTGCCTTCCAGCCCTGATGATATTACCTAGTTGGCTCATGAGACGTCCGCAAGAAAACCAAGGAGGAAGAGTAGGAACACTGAAGGGGTCTTTTGAGCTCTCTGAGCTTGATTGTTTTCTTGCAGACGTTCCAGAAGACAGAGAGACCCCCCCTCCTCTTAAATGCTCCCCCCTCGTTTGGTGGATAGGATCTGTAGCTAGCAAACACCTTCACACCACCTTAGTTTCCACCCTGCTTTAGTGGCTGCCCTGCTTGCACGAAATCACCTGGATTGGACCCCAGAAGAGGCAAAAAAAAAAAAAAAAAAGAGAGAGAGGCGGGGGCTTTAACCAATGAATGGGCTTTATTGGAACATTTTCCCACCTCCTCCCTACCCGATAGGATGAGAGAGAGAAAAGGCGAGTGTTCTCGTTAATATTAGCAATTAATACAGGTATACAGAGCAACAGAGGCAGGAAATTAATTGGGGAGGGTCTTGCAAACAGCTGGGATGATATTTCCCATTCGGAATAAATGCAGCAGCCTTGCCAAACTGCTCCCCTTTTGCAAATTCAGTTTGCGCGCCTTCCGACCTTCCCGGGAGCCGACCTGCTTAGTGGTCAGCTTATTTTAATCCTCCAGGGTTCCTGCGCCAGTTAAGAAAAACCGGCACCGGAGGGGAATGAAGCGGGGATTAAACTCAAGCGGAAGGGAATGAAGCGGGGATTAAACTAAAACGATTAAACTCGTTTTGCAGCCCCGAGGGGGGAGCTGCAAAACGCACCTTTTCCAGGTGCCTTTCAGAGGATTCTTTCAAACGCTTCTCATCCCAATGCAATTTTGGGGTCTCCCTCCACGTTTTCTGGAACGAAATCCTCCCTCCCTCCAATGGCAGAAGAGCATTTTGCCAGAGGAGAAATTGGCCAAGGGGGATTTGGGGAGGAACGAAGGAAGGAAACAAAGAGAAAGAAAAGGAGGAGGAAAACCGGAACGAAAGATGGAGAGCTTTTCGAGAATAAGGCACGACAATGTGGTTTCTTCCCCACCTGTTGGGGGAGCCGGTGGGTTTTCTAACCGCAGAGGACCGTAGCATTGGGAATATTTCCATTCCAAGTGGGAAACTGGGAATATTTCCATTCCCAGTGGGAGATCTCTGGGGGAAAAAAAAAGGGATTTTCCACCCCACCGTCCGTGGGTGTTTCCCCCATCACCAATGAGATTCTTTCTTGTTTTTCCCCATAGATCAAATCAGGAGGAAAAAACTTGCATGAAACTCAACCTAAATGGAATGGCAAAAATCAGGAATTTTTTCCCCTCCTGCTTTGGAAAGCCGCAAAAGCTAGGATGAAAAAGCTGGGCTTGCTCTGCCCCCTAGAGTTGGGAAGCAGTATTGCCCTCATCTCAAATGAGAGGAGGGGGATGCGAAGAACAAAAGGTACCCATTATCCTTTCCACCAATGGGGTTGGGGGAGAGGAATCGAGACCTATCAAAAGGTGGGAATTTAATCTTCCTCCTGAGATACCTGCAGGGTGGTAAAAGCAGGCGGCCCTGTTGAGATGGAGGAAGATAGAGAGAGACAGACAGACAGACAGAAGAAAAACCGGAACTGGATTATGGCAATTTCTGGAATGGAGTCTCCATTCCAGGAAGGAAACTGTACAGCAAAGTTTAATGTGATGGTTCCTTGCCTGGAGTCTCCTTTTTTGGGAAGGAGGACCTCCTCCTCCAACGTCTTCACCCCTCTTTGGTCCTTCAGCCAAGAGCCCCAGCCTGAGCCCCCTCCCCAAAAGAGCTACAGGGGGAGAGAGAAAGAGAGAGACGGGGAAACCCAGCTATTCCTAAAGTTTGGTCTGGATAAACTGGAGCAGCTTCTCCAGCTGGGCATCCAAGGACAGCTGGTCTCCGTCGTTGGTGACCACCCAATCGTAGGGGACGCCTTGGTCTAACCCGCACTCGGATTCCGCGTCGTCAATTCCTGGGAAGCGGAGAAAGAGACGGGAGGGGAAAAAAAGAAGAGATTTAACGTCAGATTCTTCGAGTCAAATTGAAACCCCGGTGGCTTTTGCAAACGGACAGAGACACACAAGAGACACATTGGAAGAGGTCGCCCTCGAATTTCTTAAGGACTAGAAACTTAGCATCCACAAATTAAAGATTTTGGGACTCGAAGACTGATAACGCTTTATCTGATTAAATCTGGAAACTCTGATCTTTTACTGAAACTCCTACACTGAAAAATTCTGCACCAGAGATAAATTCCTTGGGTGTCATTTGGCCAAATAAAATATTCTATTCTTATTCTAACTATATTCTAATTCTAATTAATTCTATTTTCTATTCTATTCTGTTTTGTTCCGTGTCTATTCTCTATTCTCCTCTCCTCCTCTAAATTATAAATTCTATATTTCTATGCTATTCTATATTCTCTTCTCTTCTGCAATATTTATTCTATTCTATTTTATTCTATCTTCCAATATCTATTCTATTCTATTTTCTATTCTATTCTATATTTCATTTCTATTCCATATTTCTATTCCCTATTTCTATTCTCTATATTCTACACTATTTTATATTCTCTCTTCTATATATTCTATATTATTCTCTATTCTGTACTATTCTTCTCTTCTAGTCTCTATATAGAATGGAAAATATTCTATTCTACATTCTGATTTTGTTCTATACTAGCTACATAGAAAGAGAGCAGTTTTTTCCATCCTTCCATGTACACCCAAACACATTCAGACAAGCTCATTTTACCTTCCACAAACACCCAGTTCCGTCTTCTCCGGGTCTCCTCCGTGGCAATCACCCGCACGACTTGAACGAGGTCCCCGTACACATCACGGAACCATTCCACATCCGAGGACCGCCGGGTGTCACTCACGATCTGCGTTGGCAAAGGATCAAGAGAGAAGGAGAAAAAGAAAATGAACCCTTGGGGACTCGAGTTTGAATTCTGGCCATCTGCTCCTCCCCCGTTGTTAAACCAATTAGCTCCGTCTGCCCCACCCCACCAAAGACCAAGATGGGTGTTGGGAGTTGGTCCAGAAGACAACTACGGGCAGGCCCCGACTTATGATGATTCACTGACTGTTTGAAGTTATGGAGCTGAAAAAAAGGGACTTAGAATGGTTTTTTTCACACTTATGACAATCGCAGAACACCTGTTGGCCACGCGATCAAAATTAAAGACGTTTGGCAACTGGCTTGTATTTACGACAATTGCAGTGTCCCCACCCCTCCCAGGGTGGGGTCACGCGATCCCCGTTTTGCGACCTTCCTACAAGCCAAGTCAACAGGGAAGATGGACTCCCTGAACGACCGTGGGACTAGCTTAACAGTTTGCCATGATTCACTTAACAATGGTCGCAGGAAAGGTGGTAGAATGGAGCTAATAAACTCGCTTAAAAACAGCCTTGCTTAATGACTCTGGCATCAATGGTGGTCGTAAGTCAGGGTGTATCTGTCTATTCCCCCTGGCCTTACCCAGATGGGTTGCGTCACGCCTTCCACCACAATGCGGCAAAAGAAACCGGGATCGCTCTGGCGTCGCTCTTCCCCCCAACGGATCATGTCTTCCCGATAAAGTTCCTTGTAATCGGAGGCGTCTAAAAGCCGCTGGAAATCCAGGCCATGTTCCTGCGTGCAAAAAAACCCCTCAACATTTCCTCTGCAATTCTCCAAATTCAACTGCCTAAAATTCCCCCCCCCAAAAGGTCCTAATTCACCAGCGGAACTCACCGCCACATGAAAACCCTTAAAGTGAAAACAGACAAATCGTTCCATTCCAGGGAGCATAAATGTCTCTTTTTATTCTATTTTTTTTAATATACCAAGAATATATACAGGTTTTGTAAAAAAAAACAACCTCAAAATATTGCACTCAAATAAATTGAGATTCTACCCTCCAAAAAACCAAACAACAAAAAAATGTTTCAAACTAAACTTACCTATTGAATCAGCATTTCATGCTCAAATAAAATCAGAATTGACCCAAAATCCCCAGATGGTTTTTTTAAAAAAGGCAAAATAAATCAGTTTTAAATCAAAATTACCTTTGCGTACTGCTCTTTCAGAGGCCCGGATAAGCGGAGAATGGTGCAAACATCCAACCCCAACCTGCCAGCAAAAAGACAAGAAAAGGGAGGTCAGAAGTCAACCGATTGAGAATAGAGCCTCTCTAGCCAGCAGAGTCTACCTCCCGATGTCCAAAAATAGAGGCCGAACAATCCTCAAACTCTGGAAAAATGCTGCAAGTTGGGAGCCGATTGCCCATGGATGTGTGTGTGTTTTCTGCCCCGTTTAGCTAGGAAAGAGAGTGATAGAGCTTCCAGAGGCAGGAGTACTTTACCACCCCAATTATATCCACAAGGGCTCCAGTTTTTTTTGTCTTCCCCCGCCCAGTTAAGGCATTGAACCACCTCCCCAACCAGCACCTGACATATCTACAGATTACAGCTAAAAAGAACTGGATTCTAAATTAAATTTAGATTTGCTGGAGTTGAGATTGAATTTAATCTGGATTTTAATTTAATCTAACGGGTTGGACACTCACCTCGTCTGCCGAAAGCCGCTTCACTGGAACCGAAGACATCCAGCTCTGCATATCTCCTTGATGGAGCCCTGTGTGGCCCACGATACCGTCGTGGCTGCGCTTCTTGTGGAGTTGGCTGTCACTCGCCGAGGCAACGGAAGAGCCCAAAGTTCATACGATTTGGCGATGGATGTGTTGCGGCCCTCCAGTGGATCTGGCATCAGATTCGGACACTGAGGAGGTTGGGGAGGATCCTGGGCCAGTCCTGGAGTCTGGAGAAGGCTCGGACAAGGGCTCTGCGTTGGAGGCAGAGAGGGCACCAGGGCCCTATGCCAGTTATCAGCTGCCTTTGGAGTCAGACATCAGTGAGGCAGATGAACAGCTGGAGCCTGTTCCCAATATGCGCATGTGCAGAGTTTCCAGATGAAGGGAACAGCTAAAGAACAAGGGGTGACTCAGGAGTAAAGCCACAGGTGGACGGTGAATGGCTCCTCCCAGAGAGAATAAAAGAGGAGCGAAAGGGGAGTGGAGTTTGCAGGAGACAATTAGTTCATTCCTGCATTCTTGCCAAGCATTGTGGCGTCTGAAAGATATTGGCCTGGCCACTCGCCAAGCCTGATAAAAGTCAGTAATGGTGAAGTATCTTGAAAGACTGTGGGAGAAGAAAGTCTTCGCTGGTAGGTAGTTCTCAGGTGGGATACTGGTGCGCTATCGGAGGCTTTAAGTTAGTCATCCCTCTGAGGAAGCTGCACACAATAGGGTGCCGTGCGAGGGACTCCAGCTCCCCGCAAGATAACACGAAGACAAGACGGCCACTTGTCTGCGTATCGTATTGGGCGATAGGCCTTTCTCTAACCCGGCCTGTAGGAAGTCCAGAATTCAGGCCACTGATACTGAGAGGGGATCAAGAGAGGCTTTGTTGCACCAGACAGAAGGTTCTCCAGGTGGAATCGTAAATCCTGCTCGTAGATAGCCTCCTAGAGCCGTGGTGGAGAACCTGTGGCAAATGAGCCACAGCTGGCATGGAGAACCCTTTCTGTGGGCACGCACCTCCCACCGGCCAGCTGATTTTCAGGATGGGGGGGGGAAGGCGAGACGTGTGCATGCATAGGGGTTGCGTGTGCATGCTAAGGGACGCGCGGGGAGGGGTCCTAAGAAGCAGCAGGTTTTTAAAGTAGCTTTAATCAAAATGCTGTTAAAATGCTATACAAGCCTCAAGGGAGCTAATGGAGGTAAATCCTAGAGAGGCAGAAAATGCATCACATAACAATGGAAGGGAATGCTAACGAGTCATAAAGCTGCATACAAGGCAGACATAACACCTGTAATAGTAGGGACGGCTGCTAGCCCCCTCCCCCGACGGCCTGTTTTTGGTCCCAGGAGGTTGCAGGGAGTCCTGCTAGGCCCAAAGCTAGCCGGCGGGGGGGGGGGGGGGGGAGGAGTTCAGCCCCTCTCCCAAAACCCGTTTTTGGTCCCAGGAGGCTGCAGGGAAGCCTGCTAGGCCCAAAACAGGGTATGTGGGGTGAGGGTGCAGCGCCCCTTCATGGCCTGTTTTTGGTCACGGGAGGCTGCAGGGAGGCCTGCTAGGCCCAAAATGGGGCATGGGGGGGATGCGGTGCCCAAAACAGGTCCGCCTGTACATTGGATGTTCCCGTGTTATCTTCTGCGCGCAGGGGTAGAAGATCCCGTTCTGCCCTCTGACCGCCTTCTCTCCCGGGGGTCCTGGGGTGGCTGCTCTCTTGGACGTTGATATGAGTCTTGGTGGCTACGTCGTCTGTCAGGAGAAGCACGTGGTGGCTGGAGATGATGATCTGGAGGCCTAGGCGGGCTGGTGTTAGCTCTAACCGGTTGAACTTGTTTCATATGTCCTCCTGTGAACACTAGCCTTGTGCCATCTGGTTCTCCCTGTGGGCTCCGCAGCTGAACAAACTGGTGTCCGTAGTCGTAGCGAGCCGGTTCGGTTTCTTGAACGTACATGCCCTGGTTATGGCCGCTGACATCCATCACTGGAGGTCTTCTGATGGGATCCGGACTCCGGTAGTTATATTGCTCCGGCCACATTTCTGGTAAGGCAGGAGGAGCCCCTGCACGGCCCTGGTATGCAGACGTGTCCAGGGAAGGATGGCGATAGACGACACCACCTTGCCTAACATTTGTGAGAGGAGGCCTCCTCGGATCTGGTTCGCCAGAGTTCTGATGCTGCCCTGGCGGTCCTGGGGCAGGGAGGCTGTGCCTGCTGTCCTGTCTATATGTGCTCCTAGGCGAAGTACTCTGTCGGTAGGCGAGAACTAGGTCTCGTTGTAGTTGACTGAGAATCCGTGCTATTGAAGGATCTGTAATCTGAAGCTGAGATCTTCTGTTGGCCGGAGGTGGGTGGTTTGGATCAATATGTCGCTCAGGTAGCGTTGGACGCGGATAGGGATAGTCCTGAGGTGAGCCAAGAGCATTGCTAGGATCTGCGAGAATGTTCTGGTTGCTGAAGACAGGCTGAACGGGAGGGGTCTGTACTGGTAACGGTGGTTCGTGTACCAAAACAATAGGAATCGCTGGTGAGCCGGCAATATAGGGAGGTGTAGGTAGGCTTCCGTCAGACCTATTGACATCAGGATGTCGCCCTCCCGGATGCTCTCCAGTATGGACTGGAGGGGCTGCAGTTTGATGCTCTTGCTTACTAGATGCTTGCTGAGTCTTTGTAGGTCGAGAATCACTTGAATGGTGGCTTGAATGTCTGACAGGTGTAGCAGTGCTGCTTCTGCGAGGGCTCTTCTTGTCCCGGGGCAGTGAATCATGAACCTTGGGAGTTTCGGGAGAAAATCGAGAGCGACGCCTAGTCCGACGGTGTTCAGGACCGTTGGTGTCCTCAACTTTGGATCTGCGGTCGTTTCCTCCCACTGAGCCACGAACAGACTTAGATGGCTGACTTCCTTTGCCTTGAAATGACTGTTTGGACTGGTACTGCTGCCTGTTACTCCCTCTGTTGCCGGGCCTATCGGATTGGCGATCCTGATGCTGGACGTATCTCCCCTGTGGCTGTGAGAAGTTGCGTGCGGTGTCTGCTGCTCTGACGGAAGTCTTCTGAGACCGCCTATCGGATTGGCGATCCTGAGGTTGGAAGTATCTCCCCTGTGGTTGTGAGAAGTCGCGTGCGGTGTCTGCTGCTGTGAAGGAAGGATTCTGAGACCGCCTATTGGATTGGCGATCCTGAGGCTGCACGTATGCCCCCTGTGGTTGTGAGAAGTCCTGTGCGGTGTCCGCTGCTGTGAAGGAAGGATTCTGAGACCGCCTATTGGATTGGCGATCCTGAGGCTGGAAGTAGGCCCCCTGTGGTTGTGAGAAGTCCTGTGCGGTGTCGTCTGCTCTGAAGGAAAGATTCTGAATCTGTTTGGGGATAGAGCGTAGGACTTTCTTTTTGTCTTTGGTCTCTATGAGCAGAGGCTCTAAGGCCTCTCCGAATAGGATGCCCCCTTTGAAGGGGGCCGAGGCCAACTTCCACTTGAACTTCATGTTTGCATGCCAGTGACGGAGCCACAGCAGTCGTCGGGCGGTCACAGAAGAGAAGATGGACCTGGAAGCGAACTTAGCCGAATTCAGTGTGGCATCGGCAGAGTATTCTGCTGCCATTACTAGGTTGTTGAGGGCTTGGTGAGCTTGGAGGTCGGTGGCTGGGATTCTGGCTTGCATCTCTTTGAGCCAGAGCACGGAAGTTCTGTTGAAGAAGGAAGCCGCTGTAGCTGCCTTAACCGCCCAAGCAGCCGCATTATAGGCTTTGCGGAGCGTCAGCTCAGCTTTCCTGTCTTGTGGATTCAAAGCAGTGTTCGGGTCATTGGAGATCTCGTCGGGGGAGGCTAAGGCCACCACGGGCTCGTCGATGGTCGGCATTTCTAAGGCCGCTGTGAGGTTCGGGGCCACATTGTAGAGCCGCTTTTCATTCGGGTTCAGGCCTGGATTTTCCCCTGGTTGGACCCATTGTCGCTGGACAGCATCCAGGAACAATTTTGGGGAGGGGATCTCCTCTTTATCTGTGGTGGGCTCTGAGAACACTAAACTATTGGGGTCAGATAAGCCCAAGGCCGGATCTGAGTTGGCTGGATCCTCTCCAATCTGAGCCGTGGCCTTCGCTCTGTGGAGAAGCGTCTTAAACAAGGCAGGGCGGAAGAGCCCTTTGAAGTCCAGGAGGTCCGTAGTCCCTCCTTTGTCCTCAAACAGCATCGACACTTGATGTTCCTCATCGTCCAAGAGGGATTCTTGGCTGTGTATGGAAGGGGCAGGGGAAAGGGGCCTGGGAAGAGCAGCTAAATCCCTGGGATTATCGGGTGCAGGAGGCTGGCCCTCGTGTGGAGTGTGGTCAGAGGCCGCCGGCTGGTTTTGTTGTATTCCTGCGGCAATGCCCCGAGCAATGGCCTCCGAAATCATTAGTCTCATTCGTGGGGTAAATTGTGGCTGCTGCGTTTCCTTTGGGAGGGACTTTTCGGGCTCCTGCATCTCCTTTGGGAGGGACTTTTTGGGCTCCTGCGTCTCCTTTGGGCGAAGTCCCGCCACTGCAGGAGTGGAGGTAGCCTCTGGGGTAGTCTTTGCCCTTTTAGCAGCCGGCTCCTCCCAAGGAGTTTCCGGTGGGAGATTCGAAAGCGACGGGAGGGACGAAAGCTCATCCTGTTCTATCATTGGAAGCGGCGGGTCAGAAAGTTGCTGTCCGGCACCATCCGGTGACTGCACCGGGCTAGCCGTCTGACCAGCCTCCTTTGTTAGAGGTTGCAAGGGCTGGGGCTGAGAGGCCTGGGAATGTTTCGGTTCGTCCAGCAGGGGGCTCTCTTGCCCGCCTTGCTCCCCCTCCCCCCCTTCGGCCTTAGCCGCTTCTTCTTCCCCGCCCAAGGCCTTTTGCTCCTCCTCCTCCTCCTCCTGCTTTGCCTTAGGGGCCTTTCTGGGGGAGGGGAGGGCCTTTGCCCTGATCCTGGCCGCGGCCCTCGTGGTCACCGTTTTGGGGGTGGCGGGGCCTTTCTTGGGCCCCCGGGGCTTCGGGGCTGGCGGGTTCAGTCCGTCCCCACTCACGGTTTCCTCGGGGCCGTCTGCTGCCTCGGCAGGCTCCATTGTGCCGGGCTCCGGGTCCCTCGGAGAGGCGGATGGCTCTGGATTGGCGGCGCCCGCCAGAGTCTGCACCGGAGCCTCCCCGGGCAGTGACTCCAGGCCCCTCGGCAGGCCTGCAGGAAGGGCACGAGAGGCCTGGGCTCAGGGAGCCGGAGAAGGGCGGCCTGCCCCCGCTGGGCTCCTCCTGCAGAAACCGGGGGGCTTTCTTCTTTTCCTTTCTTTCTTTCCTCCTGGCGCTGCGGTGACGGGAGCGGAGGAAAGGCGCCCGCCGCGCTGAAGACTCAGTGGGAAAATGGAGAAGGGGAGCCGGGGGGGCGGGGCTACCAGGCGCTGAATGACTCAGCCCCGGAGAGCAGGCAGGCAGCGTTAACCCCTTCCTCGCCTTGGCCTTCCCTCTCGCGGCGCGCTCCGGAGGAAGAGAAGAGGAGGACAAGGGCTGGGAGGGGACCGGGAGGTCATCTAGTCCAACCCCCTAGACCGTTTCAGACAAAGGGCTGTCCAGTCTCTCTCTCTCTCTCGTTTTTAAAAAAAGCTTCTTAAAAAAACCCCAGTGATGGAGAAGGAAGGGAGGAAGGAAGGAAGGAAGGAAGGAAGGAAAAAAGAATAGCAGAATAAAGAGAATAATAGAGTTGGAAGTGACCTGGGAGGTCATCTAGTCCAACCCCCTAGACCGTTTCAGACAAAGGGCTGTCCAGTCTCTCTCTCTCTCTCTCTCTCTCTTTTAAAAAAAGGTTCTTAAAAAACCTCCACTGATAGAGAAGGAAGATGAAAGGAAGGAAGGAAAGGAAGGAAGGAAGGAAATGAAGGGAGGGAGGGAGGAAGGAAGGAAGGAAAGGAAGGAAGGGAAGGGAGGGAGGAAGGAAGGAAGGGAGGAAGGAAGGAAGGAAGGAAGGAAGGAAGGAAGGAAAGGACCTCGGAGGTCTTCTAGTCCAGCCCGTTGCTGAAGCAGGAGACCCTATGCCATTTCAGACAAATGGCTGTCCAGTCTCTTCTCAAAAGCTTCCAGTGTTGGAGCATCCACACTTTCTGGAGGCAGGCAGTTCCACTGGTTAATTGCTCTCACTGTCACCCACCCCGTCCTTCACGCACCCGGCTGCATTGATGCTTCGGGAGTCGCGTGTGTCGGACGCACGTCTGCACGCCTTGGAAACAGGCGTACAAAGGCGGGGAGGTGGGGGGGGGGCATTTGCAAGCCCTGGATAGGGGAGGGGGCATTAGCCAAATCAGTGCCGGCTTGCAAAGGCAGGTGGAGGGGTGGGTGGGCTTGGTAAGCAGCCCACCCACCCCGTCCATCATGCAAACGGCCCGCCCCCTTCCTCCCTAAATGCAATCCTCCCCCCCCCCATTTTTTTTTTTTTTTTTTTTGGCAGATGCACCCCTGCCTCCTTTTTTTTTAAATTTATTTTTTGTTTATTTTTACCGGCTTTGGATTTCTTCGGCCACGAAATCTTTGCCCGATTTCCGTTTCCCGCTGAAAAGCAGCACCAGCTTCGGACACGGCGCCATAGCAGCAACTTTCCCAGCACTTTCTAACCTCCTCTCCACCCCCACCCCCCCGCGCTCGCCCGGCCGGATGGTCTCGTCCGGGCCCCAACCTTCCATCCGCGCGCTTCCGCCTCTTTCGCCT
This sequence comes from Arizona elegans, assembly GCA_022577455.1. NCBI lineage: Eukaryota > Metazoa > Chordata > Lepidosauria > Squamata > Colubridae > Arizona > Arizona elegans. Next base: position 3,944,927 of record JAKOOJ010000036.1, read on the forward strand.
CGCACCAATTGGAAACGGCCCGGGCTACGCCGCGCGCAGAGAGGGCGCGACCATTTCGGAGGGTAGAGGAGGGGGGGGCATCGAAGCCGCCCCAGCAGCGTAGGAAGAATGAAATTAACCTGAATCACGGGAAGAGGCGGGGTAGAGCTGGCTCTGAAGGGGCGGGGCTTCTTCTTAGCCGCGCCCACGAAGGTTTGGAGACACGCCCACTTGCAAAAGATTTTTCTTCTTTCTCTTCCTTTCCCCTTCCTTTTTTTTTTCTTTTTTTTCCTTTCCTTTTTCTTTTGCTCCTTCCTTCCTTTTTCATTCCTTCCTTCCTTTACTTTCTCATCCTTTCTCCTTCCTCCCTCCCTTTTCTTTCGCTTCCTTTATTTTTTCTTTTTCCTTCCTTCCTTTCTCCTTTTTTCGTTTGCTCCATCCTTCCTTTCCTTTTTTCCTTCCTTCCTTTGATTTGCTCCTTCCTTCCATCCATCCATCCTTTCCTTTTTCCTTCCTTCCTTTTCTTTTGCTCCTTCCTGCCTTTTCTTCCCAATGCCCTCTCCCTCGCTCCCTCCTTTTCTTCTCCTTCCTTCCTTCCCTTCTTCTCCTTCCATCCTTCTTCCTTTTTCATTTCTTTTTCCTTTCTTTTCTGCCTTCCTTCCTTTTCTTCTTCTCCATCCACCCTTGCTTTCCTTTTCCATTCCTTCCTTCCTTTTCTTTTGCTCCTTCCCTTCTTCTCCTTCCATCCTTCTTCCTTTTTCATCCCTTCCTTCCTTTTCTTCTGCTTCCTTCCTCCCTCCCTCCCTCCCTCCCTTCCACTGGCATTTCTAACCTGTATCATTCCCTCTTTCCCGACTGTGGGTCCTAAAAAGGAAGCACTGGACTACACCACCCATCACGCACAGCCAGGGGACGATGGGGATTGTAGCCGACATGCTAGAGATGGGGGAAAATGCGCGGGAGAGGAGGTATAAAAATACGGCCTCGTCTCCTTTCCGCAGCTTGCAAACCGTCGTCCAACAGCGGGATCCCTTGTAGGTTTTTTTGGACGAAATGCAAAGGATCGTAGATCTACTCAGGGACCGGCACTGGCCAGGTGCCTGGATCGAGTCATCCGGTGGGGCTTCAAGGCTGTTAAGCCATCAAGATCCGATGCCAATTTCACCCCTGGTATCCGTAAAACAACACCCGTCCTGCCTCGGAGACAGAATTTGCTACTTCCCCCCCACCCTCAAGATCCTTTATTATGTGATTTATACGGTCGTCTTCTTTTCAGAGCAGAATTCCAAAGCAGCGAAGCGGAGCTGGGACTCTCCGACTTTGCTGCCACAACAGCCCTGCAAAGCAGGCCAGGCTCGGAGAACCAAGGCCAGCCGCTAAGCTTCCCTTTAGCTGCCGATAAACTCAAAAGACACCCTCCCCGCTATCTCATCCCGGCACCTACGGAGTGAGCCCACTACCCTTTTATTCAAGGATTCAAGGAATTATGATTTATTTATTTATTTTGGTTCTAAATCAGTGCTTTTTATTGGCTGTTGGACACACAGTGCAATATAACCAGACGAGATTCAGGGGGGGAAATTAGTGCGCGTGGAAGTCGTGCGGAGAGAAAAAGTGGGCAGCTCCCTGGCATCGAAATCCCATGAAGCTGGGGTGGGAAGGAGAGGGAAGGATTTGGGGGATCTTTGATCCCATTAAAACAAAATGTGCAGGACCTTTATTGTGTGGCTAAACCCACAAACGAGACAATGGTAGCGTTGTGTGAAGCAAAGCTGGATCGTCTCCTCCACCCCCCGTTTGATTTGGCGAGGTGCTGCCCGCCCTGATCGGCTTAAAAGTTGTAAGCAAGAAAGGGGAAACCTCAAGATTTAAGCCAATTTGAAGATCAAGATCAAGTGGGTGGGGTTTCTTTTTTTGGGAGGAGGGAAGAAAGGAAGAAGGGACGAGGCCAGAGAAATGTGCATGTGGAAGGGCAGAGGGGAATATTTTTCTTTTCGGCAGTCCTCGACTTACGACAGTTCGCTTAGCGACCGAAGTTGCGACGGCCGTTTGAGGACCGTTTTTCACACTTAAGAAGATCTTTGTAGCATCCCCGGAGGTCACGGGATCGAACTTTCAGACATTTGGCAAACGACTCGTACTTAACTACGGTTGCTGGGTGGTCCCCTTTTTGCGACCGTTCTGACGGGGTGCGGGAAGCCGGATTCACTTAACAACCCTGTTACTAATTTAACAAACTGCGGCAATTTGCTTAATGACAGTGGCAAGGAAGGTAGGCAAAATGGGGGGGGGGCGGGGGACGGCGGCAAAGCTCACTCCACCGATGTCTCGTTGAACGACAGAAGGTCGTAAGTCGAGGACTTCCGGTGTTTCAAACCCCCCCCCCAAAAAAAAAAAAAAAAAAAAAACCAGATCGAGGAAAGGAGAGCTCGGATACATCAGCTAAATAACTCACTGGGCGTTACTCCTGGACATGTAAAATGGGATATGGAGTTTGAAGAGTGGGGGGGCGGGAAGACGATCCCCACAAAAAAAAACTTGGCAAGGAAATTAAGAAGGTTCTTCCCTTGAAACTTTCACCAATGTCCTTACGATGACCCTCGTCATGCCGGTCGAGAGACAGGCTAACCGTACGCCCGGTTCTTAGGATGGTTTCTCTCTTTGGCTCCGTCTCCCCGAGTGGATCTGCAAGAAAGGGACCGGGTTATCACTCCACAACGGATCCCCGGGGATCACGCGAGATTTTTAGGAGACTGCGAGGGGCCAGGAACGAGTTATCCATAGGCACGGAGGCGGGGGTCCCCTAAAATACGACAGGGTCTCCCCCACCCTTTTTCCGTCCGCGATGCTTCCTGTCACACCCTCCTCCTCCTCTTCCTCACCTGCGTCCGGGGGCTGCCCCCAGCTCCTTCAGGATGGCGTCTTCGAAATCGTCCACCCCGTCTTCGCTCACCCCCAAATAGCGCGCCAGCTCTTCCAGGGCGTCTTCGGTTTTATCCAAAAAGTCCGCGAAGCCAATCCGCTCGTGGGCGAAAACCCCGTCGCCGCCGAAAAACCCTTCCAGCACCGGGACCAACTCGCTGGAATATCTCCCCCAGCCCAATCCGGAGAGATAACTCTGGACCAATTTGAGGAAGGGGGCTTTCTGAACGGGAGCCGCCAAACCCTCTCGGTGGGCGCATTCGGTGACCCCAGAACAACCTTGCGGGGCAGGGAAAGGATGTTTGGCTAGCATCGCCCACAATTCCTGGGGTTCCATGGGTTTTCTGGCTTTGCGGGATCCCCGCTGGTGGTCTCCTCCTTTCGGGGTCTTCGTTTGGTGTTTCTTGGCGGGATGGGGTCCCTTCTCGTTGGCCACTTTGGGGTCCCCTCCGTCCTGGCGCCGAAATTTCTCCTCCCCTTGGTGTTTCTTCTGCCACGGTTTTGCTTTACCCTGCCTAGCTTTGGCGCTGTCGTTCCACGGCATCCGAGCATCTTTCTTGGCCTCACTGAGGTCTACCTCCTTGCCCAGCCTTTGCTCCAGGTTTTTTAATTCCTCCGAGGGAGTTTTTTGCATCAGCTTTCCCAAATCCTGACGCATCGAACTCAGCAAGGAACGCAGACGATGGAGTTCCTTCTCCTGGAAATCGAGTTTGCCCGGAGGGCGACGAGAGACCGGGTCTTCTCCGGGATGCTGGCGGGATTTGGCATGGGCCGTCGTGTCCAGTTTACGGACTTTTTCCCGAAGAAGCTGGAGTTCGCCCCGGGCGGCCGAGAGGGCGGCCGTCTCCTTCTTCAAGGTTTCTGCCAAACGTTGATTTTCCGCAGCCAGATTCTGCTGCAGGGAATCGACAGCCAAGGTCTTGTCTTGGGATTTCTGCAGCAAAATCTCGAGTTCTTCTTTCTGGGCCTGTGAAGCGAGCAGTTAAAAAAAAAAGAGAGAGAGATTTTGCTCAAGATCTCACTTTTGCAGTCCAAAACGTTTTACTTTTGCCGTCAAAAAAGTTTTATTTTTGGCAGTCAAAAAGTTTTGATTTTTCCAAGCATGAATATCTTATTTTTGCAGGCAAAAAGGCCTTACTTTTGCAGTAAAATACGGCTCCTTTTGCAATCAGAAAACTCTTACTTTTGCAGTCAAAAAGGTTTTAGTTTTGCAACCATAAAGATCTTATTTTTGCAGTCAGAAAGGTTTTAGTTTTGTAGTAGAAAACGGTTACTTTTGCAATCAGAAAACTCTTTCTTTTGCAGTCAAAAAGGTTTTATTTTTGCAAGCATAAAGATCTTATTTTTGCAAGCATAAAGATCTTATTTTTGCAGTCAAAAAGGTTTTAGTTTTGTAGTAAAAAATGGTTACTTTTGCAATCAGAAAACTCTTTTGCAGTCAAAAAGGTTTGTTTTTCAGTCCAAACGTTTTTATTTTGGCAATCAAAAAGTTCTTAATCTTCGCAATTAACAAAGATCGTATTTTTGCAGGCAAATTTTTTTTTTTGTTCTTTGCAGGCAAAAAAAGTTTTACGTTTGCAGTCAAAAATGTTTTATTTTTCCAAGCATAAAGATCTTATTTTTTCCGGCAAAAAGTTCTTAGCTGTGCAGTCAAAACGTTTTTATGTTTGCAATTCAACGAAGTCTTATTTTATGCAATAAAAAAAAAAATCTTTATTTTTGCAAGCCAAAAAATCTTTATTTTTGCAAGCCAAAAGTTCTTAATGTTTACAGTCACAAAGATCTTATTTTTGCAGTCTTACCTTTGTGGTTGGAAAGTCCTTATATTTCTAAACCAAAAACGTATTTATTTTTAGCAGGTTTGGTATAAAAACCGTCCCGGGTGGTACCCGTTGAGGCAAAAGATCATCACATTCCAGAAATGAAACCCTCAACGTCTGGTGGCCAGTTGTTCCACTGGTTAATTGTTCCAATGTGGTCATTAAGTGAGTCACCCCTGATTTCACAGCCCTTTTCGGCGTAGAGCAAACCTCTGCAGCCGTTAAGCAAAACCCAGATTCCCCATTGCCAAAGGAGGTCTCTTAATGCCCTCCGATTGGGTGAAGAGCCCCCTCCCCATTACCTGAAGTTCAGCCTGCATCAGTCGGATATCCTGGTTTTCCTTGGCTAATTTGTCCAGCAAGACTCCCATGGCATCCAAGCTCTTCGGATCCTCGGAAAGACCTTCCTTGCCTGCACGGAGTTGAGGCTCTTTTGCAGAGTCCAGAGAGGGTGACCAGTCCTGGGAAGAGAGAGAGGGGGAGAAAAAATAGGAAAGATGACCTCTTGGCTATGATTATGATGGTTTGACCTGTTCTATCTCTGTACCTGGTGGATCTGGAGCCAGGAAGGGAGAAACATGCTGGTTTATGGGCCGTTATGATTCCCCGAAGCTGGACAATCGATATTCTTAGCGGACGGAGGAGGAGTAATCGTTCTGTCTCTTTCCAAGACCATGCCGCTAGTCCTCATGGATCTGGTTAGCTCAGGCCTTCTGCAAGACTTGTCAATTTCACTACTAGCAAAGGTTCATCGGATCGCAGAGTTGGAAGCAGCTTCAGTGATCAATTGGACCAGTGTTTCTCAATCTTGGGGACTCTTAAGATGGGTGGACTTCGACTCCCAGAATCCCACAGCCAGGAGTGGACTTCAACTCCCAGAATTCCACAGCCGCAAGACTGGCTGTGGAATTCTAGGAGTTGAAGTCCATCTGTTTTAAAGCCTGCTGGCTGGGGGATTCGGGGAGTCGGAGTCCACCCGTCTAAAAGTCAACAAGATTGAGAAACAGTGATCCAGTCCAACCTTCAACAACGTGCCAGAAATATAATTTACCTTTTTTGAAAAATGACGTCAAGACAGCTGCTTATCCTGTATTATATCCGTATTTCTGCTTCCAACCCTTTGCAGAAAAACCTTAAGGGTGATCTTCTCTACAACTTCATTAATCTCCACAGAACTATCCTGCCTTTCTTTCTGCAGATGGACCATCCCAAATTCTGTTTTAATCCCATTCTTCCAGGATCAGGGATCCACCTATAACACCATCATTTTCCTTACCTGTTCACCATTGACAGGATACGGCTCTTCTCCATCAGAACTGAGCCCCAGGTTCAGTATGTCTAAGCCTCCTGAAGGTGGAGGTGGGAGGGAAAAAGTAAATAAAAATAAATAAATACAATTTTTTTTAAAAATACGGGTAGTCCTCAATTTAGGACTGGGATTGACCCTGGAATTATGGTTGCAAATCCTTTCAGTGATTAAGTTGGGGCATCACACAGATGGAGTGGATTTAAAAAAATATTTTGCAGGCGTCACTCGGTGAATTCCGCCTTGTGCTCTTAAGGGCAGCGATTCACTTATGAACCTGAGCCTGAGTGGTGTAGGAGGCTAATGCCGCCTACTAAGGCAGCATTTAACATCCAGCTGCCTGCAATTACTGCGAGTTCAATTCTCACCAGGCTCAAGGTTGACTCAGCCTTCCATCCTTTCTAAAGTGGGTAAAATGAGGACCCGGTTTGTGGGGGCAATAAGCTGACTTTGTATAAAATATACAAAAGTATGAAGGCTGTTGCTTCACGCATTGTAAGCCGCCCTGAGTCTTCGGAGAAGGGCGGCATATAAATAATAATAATAACAACCACCGTGGCAGAAAAAGATGGCGACTCGGTTAAAAAATCCCCTTTTTTTAAAGCAATAGAAATTGGGTTTCCTACTTGTGGCCAAAAGTCAAGGTCTACCTGTACGGAAAAGCATGTCAAGATCGTCCCAAACTCACCGTCCTCAGTGTCAAGGAAGACCCCTGGAGAGAGAGAGAGAGAGAAAAAGAATGGTTTAGGAGAGAGATAGATAGATAGATAGATAGATAGATAGATAGATAGAGAGAGAGAGAGAGAGAGAGAGAGAGATAGATAGATAGATAGATAGATAGATAGATAGATAGATAGGCAGGCAGGCAGGCAGGCAGACAGATATAAATAGATGATAGACAGATACACGGACAGGCAGAAGATAGACAGCTAGATAAAGAGACGGATGGATGGATAGATGGATGGATGGGTGGGTGGGTGAGTGGATGGTTATAGATAAATACATAATAGATAGATAATAGACAGGCAGACTGACAGATGGATAAATAGATAATAGATATATGATAGGTACATGATAGATGGATGACAGCTATAGGCAAGAGACAGATGGATAGATAATAGATACATGATTTTGTACGGACGGACGGATAGATGCCAGATAGATAAATACATAATAGATAATAGACAGATAGATTGATAAATAGATGATAGACAGATAATGATAGATTAGATAGATGGATGGATGGATAGGGAGGGAGGGAGATATATGGTAAATAATTTAGAAAATTTAACCTCCACCGTGGTTCTTGCTTACCCAACATGGCCAAGACTCCAAAACCCACAAGGGCTAAAACGGCCAGCA